>WNWK01002006.1:165000-236280 GCA_009830355.1 Cherax destructor | reverse complement strand
CCATTGGCTGGATTTGCACCAACCCAAGCACTTGCACTATCAAAGTGCAATTCTCAATCAAAATTGTTAAGACGAAAACGAATTCTTATTATTGCACGACTGTTTTATTATGCACGGCACACTTGCTAATTGACACCACTTAAAAAATCATTCATAGATCGTAACCACTTTACTTATTACACTTAAAAAGCCTCATTTGTAAAACTTCACCAGCTAAAAATTAATAGAACACTCTAACATAGCTCTTAAAACTCGAGAGAGAGAGAGAGAGAGAGAGAGAGAGAGAGAGAGAGAGAGAGAGAGAGAGAGAGAGAGGGAGGAACGAGATGAGACGAGACAGGTATGTCAAGGAGGAGGAGGAGTTTCCGTTTGCTTTTCTTAAAGTGTACATGCCCTAGAAATTTTGATGAACTCCTTGCAATGATTGACATGAAAACTTTTGTTGACTTCCCTACACACATCTACTGGCTTCTCCGTTGACCTTGTAGTGAGTGATCTATCTGAAGGCATAGTCACTTTCAAACCCATTGGCCACTGAAGATTCCAACAGAACAAGGTGAAGAATTTACACGTACAACCTGGCTGTGGGAAAGAGGAAACTTGTCGGCCCTTTGTTCGAAAGCTTGCCGCCTCAGATTGGAATGCTCTTCTCCAAGGTGATGTTGATAACCAAGTGAATGCTTTCACTAAACATATCATAAATCTCCAACACAAATACATCTTTCACCGGCAGTATGTGACGAAGCCTTCAGATCAGCCTTGGTTCAGCTCCATTTGTCGATAGGCCGCTACGGCTAAGTACAAGGCTTGGAGAAGGTATCTATAACAGGAACCTGCACAGACATACCTGGTCCTTGGTCAGGCTTTTCACCTGATGACATTATTCCACCTTTAAATCGGCAGGATGGGACCGTCTCTTCTAGCAGTCAGAATAAAACTGACCTCCTTACTAAACACTTTGCTGCCAAGATGCAAGTTCCTGATCCAGCTAGCTGGAAGAACTGTGTCGAAGTTGTCAGAGGTGATAATAAGGCAGAATGAAGTGAATCTTCTTAAATCCCTGGAACAAGAAAAGGCTGTGGGCCCAGATAAAGTGAATCCAAGATGTGCAGACCAACTAGCATCACATCTAACTCGCATTTATCAGCACTGCCTAAAACAGTGTAAATAACCTCTGTGAAATGAGGCAAATATAGTCCATGTTCACAAAAAGAAGAGCAGAGCCGAAATCAGGAACTACAGACCAGTGTCACTTCTGTCAATCATTAGCAAGATTCATGAGACAATAATCTCTCGGCAGATGACAGTGTTTTTTTCTACTACCACTCGCCTCTTTGTTACCGTCAGCATGCCTTCATATAGGGTCACTCTGCAGCTGATCTGCTGTTAAACCTCTCCACTGTGTGGCATCAATCACTGGATGAATCTGATATTATTGAACATAGCTGTGGCTTTCGACAGAATATGTCACCAGGTGTCTTTTGGTAAAACCGCAAGCACTAGTAGTCGCCGGCTCTACATTATACCTCCTCTGTGATTACCTTCAAGGAAGATCTCTAAGTGTAGTTCTGAAAGGAACTGAGTCAACAAGACACTCTATTGGTGCCAGTGTTCCACAGGAAAGTGTACTTAAAAATTGTTATGGACTGTCTTTTTCAGTGACATTCTTCTACTCATCCCAGAAACCCATGCATATTCTGATGACTGTACTATATTTACTTATCAGAGAAGGAGAGGAAATACCACCTGCTCTCAGTTACATCAGTCACCAGCTTACAGTTATGTCAGCCTGGGAAAAAAGATTGCGGGTTGCATTTGATTCTGAGAATATGCAAATGATGATGGTTTCTAGGCTCCAAGATGGTAATGTTTGAGCAATTTTAAGTATGAATTGGAAAGTATTGGAACCCAGAAATAAGGCTGATATCCTTGGGGTGAAATTTGATTCCAAACTGATTATGAAAATCAAGTAGTAAATCTCACAAAGAAGACGGCCAGGAAGCTAACAGAACATAGACTTATCTCGCATATGCTTGACGGTAGAAGTTGCAAGACAGTACGAGGAACAAATGCTTTCACACCTAGAGTATTCTCCACTTTCTTGAACTGCCAGCCCCTCGTCTTACCTACGTCTTCGTGAAAAAATACAGAACAGAACATGACGCCTCATCTCTCGTCTGGACCCAGCTTGGCCAGATCTGTCCTTTCAGTAGAGCTTTCAACACTGGAGGGATGTGGGTGTAGCTCTACTTCGTGGTCAGCGAGAAATAAACTTCTGCATCACAACACGGACACCGAACAACAACTACACTCTGGCTGCACCTTTCTAGAGAACATCACTTCATCTGAGATTATTCATTTCTCGAATGATCCGAGTCCGGAACATGTTTGCACAGCATAATGATATCGATGAGATAGTCAGTTGACCAAATGAAATCGCAGGCCCACAGGTGGCTCAAATTTCATCCGATTCTTATTTGTATATCGCATAATAATATAAAGGCTTTCAAAAGAGCTGAGATAGGTAATTCAGCTCTTTGCTTTTAAATAAAGGTAGTAAGTCATAACCTAACCCTGTAAAACCATTGTGTAAGTAAAAAGAGAGAGAGAGAGAGAGAGAGAGAGAGCTGATACAGGTAACAGCGTTTAGCTTGTAAATAAAATTTGGAACGCTAAATGTAAACCTAACCTTGTAACACCCTATGTAAATAGAGAGAGTGAGAGAGAGAGTGAGAGAGAGAGAGAGGAGTGAGAGAGAGAGAGAGTGAGAGAGAGAGAGAGTGAGAGAGAGAGAGGAGAGTGAGAGAGAGAGAGAGAAACTATCATTGAATTCCTGTGGTCACGTCCGTTCCTCATCTCCACATTGTTTTGCTAGCAATATTCGATTGGTAATTTTCAAAGGTTATATCAACAACAGGGTAACCGATGAAGAATTGTAAATAATATTTTGCAATACATTATTGGCCTATAAGAATACCTGCGAGGTATGAGAATTAAAGAAGCTTACGCTTTAGGCTACTCACTACTATACACACTTTTTCCCTACTATACACACTTTTACCCTGTAATGAGTTCACTAGACACATCTTTCCGGTTAAAAGAAATGAGAATTGTCATCAATTCACATCTTGCAAGTTAACACAAAATCACTGTCATGATGTGAGATCTCTTCTTTTTTTGTAATACTCAGTTGGGACCTACATTTTTGAGGCCCTGAAGCTTGAACTGTTATGTGGGCCCCTCTGCAACCCCTTCTCATAAAGTAGACCCAAAATTTTTAAGTAATGTGGACTAAAGTCGCATCAGGGGCCCCTCCGAGATTAGGGCCCCTGAAGCTTTAGTTTCATTAGTTTCATAGTAGATCGGCCCCTGGTAGCACCCATCTTTTCCTAATCTCTCATTTGTTGGATTATTTCATATTCTTTCATCAAAATGTGTCTTCTGGGTGTCGTATACATCTCTTCACTCAATTTGATATATTTGCTCTGCTTGACACTGTGTATATAAGCTCAGTTAAAGTCGTAATAATCGACTATAAATTAATAAAAAGAGCCTGCCGCCTATCTTTCTTTTTATTCATACTATGTGTATTGACTTACTTAGAATTGCTGATGTAGAATGAAGGGAAATTGGCATGGAAATAGATACTGAGAGAGAGAGTTAAGGAGTTATTACTGATACGAGATCTGTCCTCCATCTATACATAACCACTTTAGAAAGAATGATTACTTATCTCTTACAAAGTCTCTCCTTTTATAGAATTGTGCTGCCTTGCAGAATGAATTTTATATAAGGGTGAAAATTTACTTTACATTTACAACTATTAAGTCATTTTATTCTCCAGATTTTCTTTACCCAACATTTTCCCCGAGGATTTTCAAAAGATATTTTCTCGACACCTTCACCTTCCATCAGCTGTCCCACCTCCTCTATGGAAATCTTTTTGACAGCACACTCTGGGACATAACATAATAACAAAGACTTCACTTAAAAGCATATCTGTCCTCTATAAGCCACTTTTTAAAACCGTTACTTCCAAAGCATTCCACTCTCTCTAACACACACACTGGAACATGTAATATCAAAGTTATTACTTAAGTGTGAACCTGCTCTTTACCTTTTGTGACACGTGAAAAGATACCATGCTTTTAAAACTATTAAGAAATGATTTCTTCTCCCCATCAGTTCTGTTGTCACACACACACACACACACACACACACACACACACACACACACACACACAAGTACACATACAATCATACCTACCATATATGAGATGTAATAGATACCCTTAAGACATAACATGCGCATTACCTTCAATATTTTCGTTCCTCACAGAAGTACCTTTTCAGACTGTGATAATCTCCCTCTTAGGAATCTGCCCACATCTATGATTCCTCTATTAGTTAATACACATATACTTTGTTTCGGAATATTAACATGGCATTGATAAAGACATTTTCTTCATTAACCTGCTGAATAATTCAAGTTAGAGTTATATGGTTTCTCAAATAAAAAAAAACCATTCTAATTTTAAAATCATAAATCTATATGTTGCAGGTACCCCACGTATTACAAACCAAACAAGAAATGTCTCTTAGACTAAGTGTACATAGACAGGTTATTGATCCATCAGATGAAGTAATGAAATCTACCCGTCTAGTTTAATGCTTTTGGGTAATAGCTCTCTTGTAACAAGTAAATGTAAGGTCATTGTCAACTTATTCTCGAAAAGGAGGCATGTGAATCTGTCCATTTTCTTTGCTACTCAAAACCTGCTCTGCTTTGGGAACTAATCAAAGCATTCCAATGAATTCAGTAGATTAACTTTTTATAGAAGGGGACTTAAAACAAATACCCATGTAGGTATATACTCATTAATCTCTCACTGCATTCCCCAGGTGCTTTGCAATTGCAAATGAATATAACAGAAGGTATTGATTAAGTTATTTACCACTGGACCAACACTAATCAATAATTAAAGATATCTCCTGAGATTCGAGTACGTTTCAATGAAGCTGCTAAAAGATTAACTCTCATAACGCTGAAAGACGCTTCTGAATTCTGATAATTGGAATGAGGATATATATTACGAGTGCTGAAAGAAAAAGTGGTTACCAAAATTGCGAGATATTAGCCCCGAAACCCAAGGATATTTTATCCTGTGATTCGGGTGATTTATCGTTCTTCAAAATTCATTAATACCTAAAAACATGTGGTAATGTGAATTGATGTGTTCTCTCATTACCTGCAAGACGTACTGTTGAAGGAGAAAGTTGCCCCACCTACTCTAGACTCGCTGAAAAGCATTTTAAAAAATAAACAAAACCAAGGGTATTTCATGCCTCTTTCCGGTCAAAGACAGAGAGTTCTTGAATGTGAAAGGTAAGGATTACTTAGCTACTCAGCATACTAGAGTTTAATGCGTATTTTCGAATGAGACCAAGGCGTCGATTTCACAGCAAGTTATAGAGGGTTCCTGTTATCAATTAATGATAACAGGCACCCCTCCGTATCTTTATTATTTAGAGCGTTTAGGGTACAAGTTGTGAGGCTTCAGTCCAATCTTAGGACTTCCGCTGATTCAGCTCTAAACATACGGTCTCTACGACTTGCAATTAGTTGCTGAGATTTTTCTTACTCGTAAGTCTTCATAATATACATAAAACTATACATGGATATCATCCAAGGAGGTGATCCAATGGACTACTAAAGGTATTTTTCCTCTTATTCCTGAATGTAGAGTATCATTATGATTTTTTTTGCCAGTTGCTGCAATACTGGCAAGTAATTAAGAGAGCTGTAATTAAGAGATATGTGCATATTTTACGTTATAATGTTTGTCAAACTTGCTGTGAAACGTTTCTCATAGAGAACACTTCTCACAGATAAAATATTGGTAAATCGAAGGACCATTTTTGCAAGTGTCAAAAAAGGATATGACTTGAGATGGGTAGGTAAATTTGACTGTCTTAGAGAATGAAGTGATCACTGCGATGTATCAAGACTCAATAGTTGTGCTATGAAAGTTAAATTGCAAGAATTTCTCTCTATCTCTCGCAAAACTCTGATGTCAGAATTTTCTGAACCTCATTTTCATTTTATATCTAAGAAAATTGAAAAGGAATTACCGAGAGATCAGATCAATGTATGTAAAAATTAAAACATTAATAAAAAAATCTCTTGAGGCAGAGAGGTTGTATTCTATCATCGCTTGTCCTCACATTAGATTATTTCTTCAATTTTCAGTAAAACAGGAAAGAACTTCATGCAGTGCTGACGAGTACTATAGATAAAAAAATATTACTCCTCTGCCACCAGCGTTACTATCAGCAGCGTGCTATCAACAGCGTGCTATCAACAGCGTGCTATCAGCAGCATGCTATCAGTAGCGAAGGGGAAGATAATAAAAAGTAGGATGCACGGACAAGGTACTAAAAATTACCCACAACTGTGAAGAGAACATGTAAAGAAAATTTGAGATGAAAATAAAAGGAAATTAAAGGCGTAGTGTTACACTGCGAAGCCTCAGAATCCATAGTGACCGCTGTGAACCAACACCACCAGAGTTTACAAATTTAATAAATATAATGATTTTACACAAGAGTATTGATTATGTCAAGTCTATGGTGAATTTGTTAAAAGATAATTTAAGGAAGAGAGGAGACGAAAATGGCAATGGAATGAGGCCTATCTCTGATCAAAATATTCCCGAAATATTAAATGTATTAGCCGAAAATAATATAGAAAATGAATAAAAGAACTCACGAAGGGAATGTTCTCATAAACACCATTTGTTTAATGCTGTGGGAGCACAAAAGAATTTTGTTAAAAATCCTGAAGACAGGAGTCAAATGAATAATGGACATCAGGATGAGGCAAATAGTCTTATATGTAATAGCATATACTACACATTAGTGGATGAGTTGAGGTTACGTGGGTAGATGATAGAGCATATATTGTGTTTGAGCATGTTCTGATTATTTCCTTTATAATTCTCACTCTCCTTTCATTAATAAATTTAACACACCCATTATTTTGGATAATCATGAACAAACAAAATTACACTGAAAAAATATTATTTACCCAAATCCAATTTCATGTCAAGGGAAAATGATAATAAGCATATATTCAAATATTTATAAAAAGTCCACAGTAATAGGAATTACTTTTATAAGTCTGAAATGGAAGATATAACTGGCGATATGAAAAGGCTTATTGAGACGATTAACACCGATATCAGTTCTTCCTCAGGGCACTATAGTTTTTTTACATACAGTATAACCATAGAAGAGATCGCATTGTGATACATATAAAAAGTTCTGTAATTCTTGCTGATGAAGTTAATTTTGCAAGTTGATATGTTTTCATGACATCTGGGGGTTAGATCACGATTATGTTGTAGTTTAATCTCAATACTGAATTTGGAAGAAATTTACTAAATGATGAAAATAAAATAAGGGTGTAAAAACAGTGGAATCCATGAAGAACAGAAGGTTACAGCCCTTGAATAGTTGACAAGAATTTCTTCGGAAGGAAATTCAAAATTGGATTTAAAAGACTAAACTCCTGCAATTGCAATAAAATAAATGCATTTGGATGGTTATAACTAGTTTTATGTATACGTTCGAGGTATGGCTATATCCACGGATAATTTAGATGACTCTTTGAGGGGAGGGGATGTTGAGAAATAACCCTGTATCCACTTACACCATTGTCTCTGTTGGTGCATTTGCCAACATCAAATCGAACATAACAGTTGGATGAACATTTGGAGTCCTGCCTGTAAACCCATTAAAAACTTTATAGAACTAAGGATTCAGAGCACTGAAGGGTAGATTTTGGTTATGTCATCTCTTTTGGTAGAGACTGATCTGAAAATAGGATGCAAATAAATCATATATATAAATGGACTTTCTCAGTTGCAGTTCAAATCGAGTGTTTTATTAAACCTCTCAAGACATCGTCTTCTTATTAGAAAGAAGTTTTTTTTTTCCGAGCTGAAGAAAAATTAAAGACTGATATTAATTCTAATATCAGTGTTTTAAGGTGGGGAAACTGGAAGGATTAAGTAATTTTTTCCCACTGCTTTTAGAAAGTAGCAACTTTCATCTGTAAGGCGATTGACAACGCAATCTGTAGATTCAGACCATCTGCCTAGGTGATCTATTCAACTGGTTCTGCTAAGAATTATATGTACCGTATTTCGCGGCTTATTAGACGCATGTTTTTCCATAAAATGTCTCCAAAAACCACCCTGGGTCCTATAAACTGAAGGTCAGTGACGGGAGCTATAAGTTTGGGGTGTGGGGTGGGCTGTAGCTCTCCCAGTTACGTCCGATGCCGAGCCATTGAAACTTAAACAAGTCTTATAAGTCGCGTCTTATAAGCCGCGAAATACGGTACTATATTAATTCAGTCAAAATATGGTTGGATAAGGTCATTTTCAGTACAGATGCACCTCTGCCTTTAGATAAATGTGTGAATATCATTTAAATAAAACTGTTTAAACCCTCTTTTCTAAGATCAAATCAGAAATAATTCATCATAGGCGCACCCTGGAAAAAATGTCATCCTGGAAATATTATATTCGCTAATAGTGAGGATGCCATCATTAGATGTAATGTATCTTACAATTTGAGTTCATTCTACTCTTAGGAAAGGGAATTTGAGGCAGTTTTAATTATCGTGAATATCAACAGGAAATTCCCTACACATTCTGTTGCATTGTATTATATGACAGTGAAAGATGTGGGGGTCGAGAATGATCCTCTCTATTATATATTGAATTTGTGTATATTAGAACATCGTTGTTATAGATCTGCAGAGTGAATAATTTCCACACATCAATGTCATTTGGCATAGTTTTTGTAACAGAGTATATCTTTTGCTTGCTGAAACAACGGGTGTAATATACAAAAATAGGAGTCGTTATATACGTTCAGGCATGTAACAGTGAGGTTACAATTGCACTTAAGAATAAAACTGGAGAATATTGAAAATACATCAGATGTTTCACTTTAGATGAATTATTGAAAGTGTCTACGAGAATGCGCGATAAATCCATAGTCTTCATAATAAATTCAAATTGTATAAATGGTTGTATAACCATTTATACTGAAACAAAGATTAATTTTATTGCATTAATTGTCACAAATCAATTGATTTATTCTCGCTTTTTAAATGAATTCATGAACAACGTGAAATGTATGTCCTGAATAATTGCCCACATCATGGAAAAAAAAAATCTGTCTGAAGTGTATTCAACGTAATTCCTTTATATTATATAAAGTTTTTACGGGAAACAAGTTAGACACTGCGTAATACATTTTGAAATATGTTTATTCAAATTCTGTTCTCTCTCTCTCATCTTAAGAGCAGTGTTTTATTAAGTGATTTCACTCATTGAAGTTTTAGGTGCAAAATTTTAAATGGTTATGACCCTTGCGAGGGATTACGAATTATTTTACAAATTGGTGTGAATTAGCAAGTGGGAAGAGCAGGCCTTATGATTATTTTTTATTAAGTATAGAGAGACGAGTGAATCTGACGAATGCTAAGACCAAGTTGTTAATGGCTCAGTGTTTACGAGATAAACGACAGTATTAATAACAATAGTTGGTAGTTTTGTGTAAAACTTATAAAGAGTTTTTCTTCTTTTCAGGTGTGACTGAGATGTGCGCTGGGATGCCGCAAGTAATCAGGTGAGTACAAATAATAATTTAATATATTTTATTTCTACAAGTACATGTACAAGGTATACAGACCATAGCTGACATCAATGACATACTACTATATAGAAAGCCGCTTGTTATGCAGAGCATTTCGGGCAAATTAGGTCAGTTTTGTCACAGGATGCGACCCATACTAGTCGACTAAAACCCAGGTACCCATTTTACTGATGGGTGAACATAGACAACCGGTGTAAGCAAATATGCCCAATGTTTCTTCCCTTGGGGGAAATCGAACCCGGACCCTCAGCGTGTGAAGCAAGAGTTTTTGCCACCAGGCCACGGGGCACCGGCTATGGCGTTCTGCCTGCATAGTTTACAAAGTAGGAGTGAATGGATGGTCTTTGGGATAACTAGACTGATGGTTGGATTCATATGACTGACTCAGTTTACAAATTCTGTCGTTTCAACATAACGATATCAGAATCAGAGTCGGAATAAAAGCGTCGTTTCATATCTGAAATGCATTTTGAACAATTTCCAGAGAGAACAAATATAACTTTTCACTTTACAATTTACAATATCTGATATCTGAAATAGAGTGGCTGAACAATGAATAATATTCTTCCTATAAATCTTGCAAATGACTAATTCTGGACCTAAATAGGTAACAGATTTCACCATATCTGGAATAGTTACATTTGAGACTTTGAACAAAGTTTACATTGGCAGAAGAATAAGGTATTATAAGAGAAACTAAGAAAAAAAGAGACTCTGGCCACATCTGGGTATCTTTATTTCGGAAACGTTTCGCCAGGCAGTGACTTCTTCAGTCCATTGCTGAATAAAGATACCCGAATGTTGTACAAGTGACTCACTTATCAACTTGTCGGGATAGAAAAATAATTATTCTCACATAAGAAAATATTCAGAGATGTAGAGACACTTAAGAATACTATTAGTAAAATATGGGGGAGAATCAAGAGTGTAGAGGCTTAGAACGAAGGAATTTGGAGGTTAGAGGAATGGGAGGAGGACGAAGAAAAACTGACAACGGAGGGATAAGTTGATAACTTGAAGACAAATCATGGGAACGAAAGTCTGATATATGCTCAGGGGCATAATTAGATATATAAAATCTATTCTACTTTTCGGTCTGGGAAAAAAAATGTTGATATGGTGGTGATAATGGTAATATTTTAAGTGAAATAACAAGGGAAATGGAAGAGCGTCGGCTTTTCTTAGAAAATAACATCGACTGCGAGAAAAGACCCTTATAATGTATGCGATAAAAATGGCAAGAGAGAGCAGGTGTTGAGAGAAAAATAATTTTCGAAGAAAATCCCTCAGATCCAACGATGTATACATACGAGTGGACCTGCCACTCTAGAAATGGTGCCAGATCAAAGAGGGTCTGGCGACGAGGCAGAGAAGAGTTCACTTTTACCAGAGAGGATGATCCTTACAGCGGAAATGGAACAATGGAGTGAGCTGCTCGCTATTGTTCAAACACTTGTCATATACAAAACATGTAACTTACTCCTCTCTCATATATATATCCCACTGTCCCCGTTCTCCCTACCCCCCCCATCCCCAAACAGCATCTTACATCAGGGTTACCAGATACATCTCGTGGAAAAGCACTACTCATTACCCAGTTTCCAATACTTTCAGACATTATCACCCTATGTAAAATATGAAAAGACTAGGTATTTTATATATATATATATATATATATATATATATATATATATATATATATATATATATATATATATTCCTCTTACAACAAATCGGCCGTATCCCACCGAGGCAGGGTGGCCCAAAAAGAATAACAAAAGTTTCTCTTCTTAACTTTAGTAATGTATACAGGAGAAGGGGTTACTAGCCCCTTGCTCCCGGCATTTTAGTCGCCTCTTACGACACGCATGGCTTACGGAGGAAGAATTCTGTTCCACTTCCCCATGGAGATAAGAGGAAATAAACCAGAACAAGAACTAGTAAGAAAATAGAAGAAAGCCCAGAGGGGTGTGTGTGTATATATATGATTGTACATTCATGTGTAGTGTGACCTAAGTGTAAGTAGATGCTGCAAGACGTACCTGAAATCTTGCATGTTTGTGAGACAGAAAAAAGACACCAGCAATTCTAGCATCATGTAAAACAATTACTTGACAGGACGGTAGTACCTCCGTGGGCGGTTGCTGTCTACCAACCTACTCCTAGGTATATATATATATATATATATATATATATATATATATATATATATATATATATATATATATATATATATATATTCATTACCAAACTGCAGCAAGCCAGGATTGAGGCGGTACAATGTGTCGTGGGGTCGAATCCTGGCCTGCCGCAGTTTGGTAAATGATTCAAAACCACTTGTTTCGTAGTTTCATTGCTATATAGACTGCCTGTTGAGGCGGGTATTCAAATAGGAGGAGGCTGAAATTAATCCTTGAGCATACAACTGCCACGAGTGTCCTCGCAGCCTGAAACAAGCCTAGTTCGCTAGGCTCATGTTGTTGTATGATCGATGGCTCAGTTGGTAAGGTGACATGTTCATTGTCACCTTGAGGCTACCGCAGTTTGGTAAAGGATTCAAAACCACCTGTTTCGTGGTTTCAATGTTATATATATATATATATATATATATATATATATATATATATATATATATATATATATATATATATATATATATATATATATATATATTATTAACACATCGGCCGATTCCCACCAAGGCAGGGTGGCTCGAAAAGAAAAACTTTAATCAGTCACTCCATCACTGTCTTGTCAAAGGCGTGCTTACACTACAGTTTTAAAACTGCAACATTAACACCCCTCTTTCAGAATGCAGACACTGTACTTCCCATCTCCAGGACTCAAGTCTGGCCTCCTGGTTTTCCTGAATCCCTTCATAAATGTTACTTTGCTCACACGTCAGGTACTAAAAACCATTTGTCTTCATTCACTTTTATCAAATACGCTCACGCATGCTTGCTGGAAGTCCAAGCCCCTCGCACACAAAACCTCCTTTACCCCCTCCCTCCAATCTTTCATAGGGCGAACCCTACCCCACCTCCCCTTCATTACAGATTTATATACTCTCGAAGTCATTCTATTTTGTTCCATCCTCTCTATATGACCGAACCAGCTCAACAATCCCTCCTCAGCCCTCTGGATAATAGTTTTAGTAATCCTGCACCTCCTCCTAATTTCCAAACTACTGCCTCCACTGCCTCCAGCCTTCTCCTTGTTGCAACATTCACCACCCATGCTTCACACCCATATAAGAGTGTTGGTATAACTATACTCTCATACATTCTCCTCTTTGCTTCCACAGACAAAGTTCTTTGTCTCCACAGACTCCTCAGTTCACCACTCACCCTTTTTACCTCATCAGTTCTATGATTCACCTCATCCTTCATATATATACTAGCAAACCTCGGAAGAGCATTCTCAACTTGAATAATGTATTCTTGAGTACTTAACATAAGACATGTGTCAGGTCAATTACTGAGTTCGCACCATCAGCATGAAACTCAAACCTGGTCAAGCACATGAAAATGGCTTTAAAAGTCCAAAGGTTTGCAAGCAGACTAGTACCAGAACTAAGAGGAATGCATTATGTGGAGAGGTTGAGAAACCTGAACTACATTTATAACCCTGAAAGAGAGGACAAAGGCAGACATGATTACTACTCGTGCAGACACACACACACACACACACACACAGCGACGGTAATTTAGAATATGAACTTCGGAGTTGTTAACTGGTAAACACATACTATGATATGCTCAGCACTGTTACAGTAAAATATCTATTGCATACTCCGAGGATCGTGTGACTTTTATTGCTTACAGGACCAGACTCGATCAAAAGTGGCAGAGTAAACACCAAGTTAATATTGGAGTCATTGTCACCAGGTTTGACAAAAGTAAACCATTTGTTGTTGACATGGTTTTCTGAATGGAAAATCAATGATAAAATTTGAATCGCGGTGCAGGTCGTTATGAAGGAAATGGAAAACCGTGTCAATAGAGAGGCAATAGAGGTCATGCAATAGCAGTGATAAACACACACCAAACACGTCAGAAGACCAGCAGTCAGAATATAGTTACCGAAGGAATGCCAATAGTTACAGCAGCAATCACAGTATAGTCACTGCATTACTACCAATATAGTGACTGCAGAACTACCAGTGTAGCTGCGCCAACAGTTAAAGGGTAGTTACTCCAGCGGTACCATTATAGTCACAGCATCACAGCTATCCACTGGACCACAAATTTGTGGTCCAGAGGATAAAGTGATGCGTACTTTGTTTAGTTCTCACAGGGCTGGGCATGGGAAGGCAGGATCAAGTCCTGGCCAGCCACAGCTCTGTTAATGATTCAAAATCACTTGTTTCGTGATTTAGAAAGGACTTAATTTTAAATGAGTTAATGATTTCATGCTAACTACCAATTTTACCTATTCATGCCGAATAGGTAAAATTGGTCAATTAGCATGAAATCATTAACTCATTTAAAATTAAGTTCTTTCTAAAATTTTATCTTATACATTTACAGTGGTACCTGTACCTTGCTCAGTGGTGACCTGTACCGTGCTCAGTGAGGTAGTGTACTCTCTGTGGACTGAACCAAGATGCCCTCCATTGAGCAACTTTAAGGAGGAACTAAGGGTGGCTAATCTTGAGAAACGGCGACTGACGGAGGAAAACAAGAGGATTCGTAGTAGTCCTCCTGGTGTGAGTCCTCAGGTCAAGAAAGGAACCAGGGCAGTGGCCGGACAACATGGAACGAAATTGAAGATCAAAAGGACGAATGGAGAGGTAGAAACGATGAAGAAGCAAGAGACTGAGAAACTTTGAACCCTTTCTCTGTGCTACCAGACGAATGTGATTTGACTACTGGGAACGTCACAATGAAGAACAACAAGGAAGGTAAAAATATTGTGCTTGTTAGAGACAGTCAGATTAGGAACATGGATTGGGCCTTCTGCTTGAAGGATAGGAGTAGGAGACAGAGGGTGCGCTTCCCTGGGGTTGGGATGGAGGATATTGTTAGCCGGCTTGACATCATGTTTGATAATGGGATCAATCCTATTATCTGCCTCAGTGCTGGAGGCAATGATGTAGGCAAGCGTAGAAGTGAGAATTTAGTTAGAAGGTACAGAGCAGCAATAGACATTATTAGAAAGAAGGGAGGGACATTTTGCCAAGAAGGGGTGTTGAAATTGAATGGCTGTCCAGAGCGATTGGTATAAATTGCTTTCTGGACAAACACTAAGGATAATACAGTACCATTCATTGACAACTGGGACCACTTATATGGCAGAAATGACATGTATGCCAGAGATGGGGTTTACTTATCCAGAGCAGGTGTGGGTTTTCTCGCTAACTCAGTTGAGGATGTTGTTAGTGCTTTAAACTAATATTAGGAATGGAAAATAATGAGTGTCGAAATATTTATGGGGAATGCTCAGTTGTTGGCAAGAGGTTTGGAGTTAAAAAATAAAGAATCTAACACAAAGTGGGAGTTTGCTAATGACACTGTGCTTTTGGAAGATTCTGAAGATAAGTTTCAGAGGTGGGTGGTTGAGTTTGGTAGGGTATGTAAAAGAAGAAAATTGAAAGTGAAATATGGGAAAGAGTAAGGTGATGAGGATAACAAAAAAATAGGTAACGAAAGATTGAATATCAGGTTGGAGGAGAGAGTATGGAGGAGGTGAATGTATTCAGATATTTGGGAGTGGACACGTCAGCAGATGGGTCTATGAAAGATGAGGTGAATCATAGAATTGACGAGGGGAAAAAAGGTGAGTGGTGCACTTCGGAGTCTGTGGAGACAGAGAACTTTGTCCATGGAAGCAAAGAGGGAAATGTATGAGAGTATAGTTATACCCACGCTCTTATGTGGGTGTGAAACATGGGTGATGAATGTTGCAAAAAGGAGAAGGCTGGAGGCAGTGGAAGTGTCGTGTCTGAGGGCAATGTGTGGTGTGAATATAATGCAGAGAATTTGTAGTTTGAAAATTAGGAGGAGGTGTGGGATTACCAAAACTATTATTCAGAGGGCTGAGGAGGGGTTGTTGAGGTGGTTCGGACATGTAGAGAGGGTGGATCAAAATATTATGACTTCGAGAGTGTATAAATCTGTATTGGAGGGAAGGCGGGGTAGGGGTCGGCCTAGGAAACGATGGAGCGAGGGGTAAATGAAGTTTTGTGTGTGAGGGGCTTAGACTTCCAGCAAGCATGCGTGAGCGTGTTAGATAGAGCGAATGGAGACAAATGATTTTTAGGACTTGACGTGATGTTGGAGTGTGAGCAGGGTAATGTTTATAAAGGAATTCAGAGTGCCTGCTCTCTGAAGGAGGGGTGTTAATGTTTTAAGTTTATAACTGTA
Source organism: Cherax destructor (assembly GCA_009830355.1). Lineage (NCBI taxonomy): Eukaryota > Metazoa > Arthropoda > Malacostraca > Decapoda > Parastacidae > Cherax > Cherax destructor. The sequence goes on along the minus strand of WNWK01002006.1, from coordinate 220,183 downwards.
GTGTAAGTGCGCCTCTGGCAAGACAGTGATGGAGTGAATGATGGTGAAAGTTTTTCTTTTCGGGCCACCCTGACTTGGTGAGAGACGGTCGATGTGTTAATATATATATATATATATATATATATATATATATATATATATATATATATATATATATATATATATATATTATATTTATATGGTGTTTGTGTTGTGAGCATTGCAAGAAAGTATAATGAACTTTGATCAACGAGAGAGGAAAACCCACATGAGGCAAAAATACAGAGGACTGTTCTGTATATTTCTGTTTCTAGCTGAGGAGGTGAATGCTGAAGAGGAAATACTTTAATATTGTTTTGTCCTAATCCCGATTTGTCTAATTTGAATTTGCTTTGAAAATCAGCTCTCTTATGTAAATATTAGTGCATCTACATCACCACCGTCAGCACTTACATCACTGATAACACCACCACTAACATGACCACCACCCGCACCTCACTACCACACCAACCCCAACCCCTTCAACCACCATCCCACCATCACCACCACCCTCCCCACCACCACCCCTACTCCTCATATCACCACAACTTTCGTCAAGTGCTGATTGGCTGTACCACCATCATCTGCTATGACATGTTGGACGGAACGAGTGGAGTCTAACTTGTTTTACCATTTTTACCAAACTTGGGTGTGATGTTGCGGAGAAATATGAAAGCATAAGTTTGCCTGGGGAGGCCGGAAATTATCCAATTACCCTGGTGAGGCAAGTAAACTTAGAAACACCTCCTTCACTTATGGCCAATGAACTCCCTTATTATTGTTGAAATATGAAATGGTAATTTTCTTTTAGATGCGTCGAATTTTCACGATGTTACTAATTATTTGCTGTGGGGGGCCAGATGGATGTTACGACAATACTGAATAGGGGGATACAATGAATGACTACATACATGTATCAGAAAAAAAACTTGGTTTAAACATGGATAACTATTTTAACCATCTGTTTGTCTATTCTAGATTAAGGTCTCATTTACTCTCCATAAAACTTCTTTCTGTGTTTATTTCTCTCTCTCTCCTCAAAGACGTCCACTGAGATCTCTCTCGTCTTGGTTTTGGTTAATTCTTATTCTATAATTTACGCACTTATGTATCCAATTGCTACATTTTGCAGTAATTCACAGATGGGACGTGTTGTTTAAGTTAAATGAATAGAAAGCTGATAAATGATTGTGCTTATAGTCATTACAGCTCTAACGATCAACGAAAGGTCAAAGAGATGAATTTTATTTACATGTTTTTGAAGAGTCATTCGTGTTTATAGCTCAAAATTCGTTGTTGGAATGGTGAAGAAAATCTTTGGTATAATTTCTAGTCTCCCGTACCCTTGCCCATTGATTTTTATTTTTTCTAAAGCTAAAATAAAAGTTACTCAGCTCTAATCTCAAGACTGAATGTAAACATGAAAATGTTTTGGTGCAGCTTTTCAGGGAGAATTTCACTCTGCTTTTACGAGCACTGAAGATATTCACCGTTTGAATATTTTAATACACTATTATAGTGAAAATTACATTAATAAAAAACTCATGTAAGTTCTCCCGTTTAATAACATCATTATTTTCATCAACCCATAGAATGTTAAAAAAGATCTTTCAAATGAGCTTGAAGTATTTAACACTGGTTTACCCTCCAAAGAAAAGGGGTGTACTTAAAAAATACTTCTTTTAAATGACGTCAATCTCTAATCTTATAAATAAGATAATATCCAGTACTGTACTGTAGTAGGTTCGCCGGTCTTTTCCTGGCCCGGGTCTTTTCCAGTAAGCTTAATTGGTATGCATGCAAATTTTCAGGTTACTAACGAAATTAATGTTTTTTTCCCGCATTCAGTTTGATTAACATCTACATTATTTGGTTCATAAGTTCTATAGATATTTTCTTTTCAATTTCTTCAAACTCTCTGTTGTCTATAAATCAAGGATGCCTTGCTTCAGGAGATAACTTCTCGTTGTATATCGAGTTCCACTACTTTCTTCAACAGCCACCTGTGTGGAGCTATCAAAGGCTTTAGTGAATTAAAATGCATATTATCGTATTCTATACCTTGGTCTATAGCCTCAAATACTTTACTGAGCAAGCGTAGTAGATTTGTAAGGCAAGAGCTCCCCTTCGTAAACCTGTACTGAGAGGCACTGGTCAAATTATATCTCAGTTGATGTTAAGCTGCTTTATAAACCTATATCACATTTCCCATTTTCTACCTAGTCGGTAATATGCGTATTTGAGTAGACCAGCTAATGGTCTGCTAAGTTCCTGCTATTGTTTATTTTATTAAGAGATAAACAATTCTTTGAACAATGTCATATTGGCAAGCATCTTCCTCGTCCTTCCAGCCTTCCTCACTATAATATTGAGTCTGGTTACCCCATTTAATACTTCTCAGGTAGTTCCTTAGCCCCACATAGTCTGCCAAACAGAAGTCTGTAATATTAACTTCGTTACCAATAACAAAGTTATTCCATGAGCTATTGAAACTAAGTGATTTCTTATTGTTTCTTTAAGCTCATCACTAACATCAAGATTATTTATCAGAGATTATTTGTTCACCAGAATGAAGTCAGACTATTTTCTCCAGTTGAATCCACCACAAACTGTTTTAAAAATTAATCCTGAACACTTCTTCAAAGTTGTTATACTCTAGAGTTCCTGTAAGGCTGGTTCGTTCACTTTGGATAAAATTAAAATTCCCTATTAAAGCCAATTTCTATATCCAGATATTCTAGTAATTTTGACCCAGAGAAGTTTATTATTGTCACCATCTACGCTGGGAGGTCTATAGTACACTCTCAATAATAGCTTTTTGCCTGCCTTTCGAGAAACTGCAGCCAAACAGATTCAGTTTCCCTACCTTCCACCCTCATATCATTTATGATTCAATTTAAATTGTCCCTTATGTAGATCTCCACTCCGCCCCCATTCCTGTTGACCCTTTCAGTGTGAAATAAATTATACCCATTTATGTTGCATTCAGAAGGGATGTCTCTATTTTTCTAGTTGTACCAGGTCTCGTTTTTTGCAATGACGTCTATTTTTCAAGTCAATGCAATTAGTCTTAGCTCGTCTGTTTTATTTCTTACACTGTAGATACTAAGGAAGTTACCTTTAATTTTCACACAAATTTCTTTATTTTCACCATTAATTATTTTACGAGTTTTGATGTTTTCTGTCTCTAGTGCAACAAGCCCTTTGTTTTCTACACATGTCCACACCTCTATCTTCTATCAGTTTATAGTCTTATACAATCCAGTAATGGCCCCTTCGACTGAGCTGATCAGTGCTATCTCCGCTGCCCCAGAGTGATGCCCCCGAATCACCTGCACACATATCATGCCATAGAAATGATCCCAGTTGTTAATTAATGTTACTAAAAGTTTCGTGAAGAACTTGTCTAGCCAGCAATTTACACTAAACCCCCTTACACATCTATCCACTGCCCTCTCCTCTGTTAGGCAAAATGCTACCTGTGATCGGAATCCCTACTTTGACCTAAATAAATATGTTTCTGTTCGTTATTTCACTAGTATTTTCTGCATGATGCATTTCATAATATGGTTTCCTCCCGGACGATGTATTTTTCATTTAGCTACGTCGTTATGTGCCTTTATTTATAGAGCTTCGTCATTATATACCCAAATTTAAAGAGCTTTGTCATTCTATTCCCCCCTTTTAAGTGCTACCTCATTCTATGCCCGTATTTAAGTAACTCCATCATTTTTTTTACGTATGGTGTTGATGACCCATTGTTCTACTAGTATCTGCGCAAAAAAATCATAAATGAAAATACATTTTCTCAACATTTTTTTCTTTTTATGTATTTATAATGAAAAACCTTTAAAGTTTGAATAGACAAAGATCAATTAGGATGTCTTTCAGGTTATTCTTTCTTGAGATGTTTAAGAGTCGATTAAAAAAGACACACCAGAACTAAAGTGATGTCATATATATGGCATTTGAGTTATAATATTTTTCTTACATTTTCAAGATGTCTTCTCGAATCATTTAGCATTATATGTTGATACCATTACAAACCTTTATTAACAATTTCATAAACTAGGTCTACTAGGTACATAACTGAAGGAACTGTATCCTACGTGTCTTGTGGTACCATGGGTTAGCGTCAAAAGATACAGTGAATACCTTCATGCAGTCGCGCGGAGTCCGGAACATAAATCGTGGGTTTTTTTTCATAATTAGCAACATTAGAAAATTATCAGCACTTTTTAGCTTTTATTTTCGTGGGTTGAAGAACAGGGGCCGGGGTTATGGCATATGGGGGATAAATGCATTTCTTGAAAAGTTCATCGACCGCAACACACGGCTTGAGTCTCTCTCTTAAAGGCGAGTTATAAGATTTCTTGTGAGGAATGTACTGTATGTACTTCACCCAAAAACGCAACAAACTGTCGCCCTGAAATGAGAGCAGTGGTTAGTCCCGCACTCGCCAGTCACTAGAGATCCAATACTATTATGCCAGCTTTAAAAAAAGCGAGGGACTCTAATTCTAAGAGATTTACTTTTAATTTAGCGAGGGAAGAAACCTCGAGCCATACTGAGTAAGGTCATGAGAGTGAAACTTCCCTGAACACAGAAAAAATAATGAAAGTTAGTGGATAGTATCTTTCAGTATTTATGTGTGTGTGTGTGTGTGTGTGTGTGTGTGTGTGTGTGTGTGTGTGTGTGTGTGTGTGTGTATCCTGATACTGTAATGAACTCTTGTCAGTGGGATCATAAAATCTCCCTTGGAAAACACAGATGAATGAGGAAATGATGAGGGGCAGTATATTTTGATCCCCCACTCTCTGTGTCCCCCATATAGTTTCGAACTCAGGCACCTTACACAGTTGCTTTTTGCTGATGACACTATGCTATTGGGAGATTCTGAAGAGAAGTTGCAAAGGTTGGTGGACGAATTTGGGAGGGTGTGTAAAAGAATGAAATTAAAAGAGAACATTGAAAAGAAGGTGATAAGGGTAGCAAAAAAAATAGGTAATGAAAAACTGGATATCAGATAGGAGGGAGGGAGTGTGGAGGAAGTAAATGTCTTCAGATATCTAGAAGTGGACGTGTCAGCAGAAGTGAACCATAGAATTAACGAGGATAAAAAAAAAAGGGAGTAGTGGATTGAGGCATCTGTCGAGACAAATAACATTATCCATGGAAACAATAAGGAAAATATACGACAGTATAGTGGTACCAACGCTCTTGTATCGGGGCGAAGCAGGATATGAATTTTAGAGCAAGGAGAAGCCTGAAGGCAGTGGAGATGTGCTTTCTGAGGGCAATGTGTGGTGTGAATATTATAAAGAGATTATAAGAAGGTGTAGGGTTACTAAAAGTATAATCCAGAGAGATGAAGAGTGATTGATGAGGTGGTTAGGAAATTTAGTGAGAATAGACCACAATAGGATGACCTGGAAGTAATATAAATCTAGAGAGCAGGTCTGGCTGGATATGGGTCACCGTAGGTGAAGTTGGAGGGAAGTGGTAAAGGAGGTTTTATGTGAGAGGAGATTGTTAGATAGGAGTGAGTGGAGGCAAGTAATTTTCATGACTTGACGTGCTGTTGGAGTGTGAGCAAGGTAACATTTATGAAAGGATTCGGGGAGAACGGTTAGCCGAAATTGAGTCCTGGAGATGGGAAGAACAGTGTCTGCACTCTGAAGGAGTGGAGTTAATGTTGCAGTTTTATAACTGTACTATCGACACAGCTCTGGCAAGACAGTGATGGAGTGAGTGTTGATGAAAGTACTTCTTTTTCGGGTCAGAACTCATTTAAAATTAAGTCCTTTCAAAAATTTTATCTTATACGTTTAAAGGCATATTTTTTTCAATTATGTTAATGTAAAAATAATTTTGTACTAAAAGAACCTTAGAAAACTTACCTAACCTTATTATAACAAACGCAATTTAATTTAGCCTAATCCAACTAAATATATTTAAGATAAGTTTACAATAATTTAATAATAAACAAACACAATGAAACACATTTTTTTTCAGAATGATTTTTTACCGAATTTATTCCATACACAAATTTTCGCTTGCCTTATTCGGCAAGAAAAGTGTTGCTATTTAAGCCAGAATCGCAAGTTTTACCTTATATATATATATGTTTTGCATATATATATATATATATATATATATATATATATATATATATATATATATATATATATATATATATATATATATATATATATATATACATGTGTAGTGCAAGATCAAAGGGATTGTGACTGTGGTGAGTTTGGGACATGGCGACCGGCACATCACTTTTAAAATATGTGTTGTCCTCAGGCAGCAGCTCAGTTTTTCACAGCTTACAGTATACTCTGTACTCGATCTAAAGCGACGGGTTTTTTCACATTATAAGTTCTCTCAAAAGCAGTCATTCCCTCTTTTTCGTGATGCATGTACTAAAGAATTAATGCCTACGCTTTTCGCACCTTAAAAATGCTCCGTAAAAGGAGGTGATATACAGTATTTTCTCGCTGCATGAAACGAGGCACAAGTCATCAGTGTGTGGCACAGTCATCAGTGTGTGGCACAGTCATCAGTGTGTGGCACAGTCATCAGTGTGTGGCACAGACCGTCGCACTTGACGAGTCGCTGGAACTTTCTTCTCTTTAGCAAGAAACACAGGTGACGTGTGCGCAGTGTAGCTGTCACCTTGGTTTACTGTGGCTTTCTCTCACACCATCATCTCCAGCTCACACAGATTCAGAATTGCATTGGCACCATCATTTTCCTCTCAGCATAAGGGAAGCTGGAGATAAGGGAAAAACAGAGGGACATACACATTTAATTTTTTTTTTTTTTTTTTTTTTTTCACTTTTTAAGCTTATGCCTATATAATAATGTGTATTTTTGACTTACAAATCTGCACTTAATACCTCAACAAGAAACAAACAAGTATGAGTGTACTATGTATGGTACCTGTTAACAATGATGTTCACTGCATAAAAATTCATAATGGCTCAGGAAGCTCGGTACCATGCAGATCAGTTTGTTATTAATGCTGATAAAGTATAAAGTGATAGTAGAAGTACTGTGACTACACTATGAATGAATAAGCAGAACAGTGAACGGGAATTCGGAATGGGTTCATGCATTATATGCAAAACAGTGGAATAGTAAGCCAGTGCTTGGCACAGCTGCATCATTTGTTCTTTCTGAGTTAACAACCCTCGTCTACAACTGTCTGGCGGAGCGGATTCCTGAAGAAATTAAACATTTCTTTTTCGGAGCCTCATCGTGTGCTTTAAAAAAATGGAGGATGGGGCAATGAGACCCATCGCTGTTGGTAACACTTTCCATTGTCTCGTTGCCAAATCAGCAGTGAGAAACTTTCGCACAGAAGCCGCCAGCTAATCCAGTCAAACCAGCTGGGCTTTGAGGTCTCTCAAGGTAGTGAAGCAATAGCTCATGTGGCAAGGGCCTACATCACTGAACTACCAGAAGACAAGACTTAGTCAAACTAAATTAGGTGAAAAACTCAAGTTAAAAACCAAGGACTCCAGAGTGGCCAGCTTCCTCTTTCAGAGACACGGTGTTGCGATCCAGGGGGTAAATGCCTGTAGCATTCTGGGCATACAGTCCATCGCCGGGAAGCTGGACGAAGTTTTTGAGATGTAGGCACCGAGATGCCATTTATGTTCTCCTTCCCACTGTATCTTTGTTAACGAATTTTTATTTTTTTTAATAAAGTTCACATAGAATATAGGGGGTGGTAGGAGAAGAAAATATTCAAACAGCTCCAAGCTGAATCTTGAGTTTTCCCTGAAGTATGTATATTCACTTTATATATAGCAAGTAATGAAAGTAGTTAGATTTTGTATTGGTGGATAAAAGTTTGATGGGTAGACTTCAGAATGTACATGTTTATAGAGGGGCAACGGATATATCGGATTATTATCTAGTTGTAGCGACATTTAGAGTAAAAGGTAGATGTGACAAAAGGAAAATGGCAACAGTAAATAAGAGAGATGTGAAAGTTTATACACTAAGGGAGGAGGAAGTTAGGGTGAGATATAAACAACTATTGGCAGAAAGGTGGGCTAGTGCAAGTATGGGTAGTGGGGGGAGGGGGGGTTGAAGAGGGATGGGATAGTTTTAAAAATGTAGTATTAGAATGTGGGGCAGAAGTTTGTGGCTATAGGAGGGTGGGTGAAGGAGGAAAGAGGAGAGATTGGTGGAATAATGAGGTAAAGTGTGCGATAAAAGAGAAAGTAGCTTATGAGAGGTTTTTACAAAGCAGAAGTGATATAAGAAGGGCAGAGTATGTGGAGAGTAAAAGAAAGGGGAAGAGAGTGGTGAGAGAGTGCAAAAGGAGAACAAATGACAGAGTAGGAGAGGCACTGTCAAGAAATTTTGCTGAGAATAAGAAAAATATTTGGAGTGAGATAAACAAGTTAAGAAAGCCTAGGGGAGTTAGTAGATGGGGAACTGGAGGTATTGGGTAGATGGAAATTTTTTGAGGAACTTTTAAATGTCGATGAAGAAAGGGAGGCAGTAATTTCATGCACTGGCCAGGGAGGTATAACATCTTTTTGGAGTGAAGAAGAGCAAGATGTGAGTGTGGGGAAGGTGCGTAAGGCATTACGTAGAATGAGAAGGGGTAAAGCATAGGGAACTGACGGCATCATGACAGAAATGTTAAAAGCAGGGGGGATATAGTGTTGGAGTGGTTGGTATTTTTGTTCAATAAATGTATGGAAGAGGAGAGGGTACCTAGGGATTGGCAGATAGCATGTATAGTTCCTTTATATAAAGGGAAGGGAGACAAAAGAGACTAAAAATTATAGGGGAATAAGTTTACTGAGTATACCAGGTAGAGTGTATGGTTGGGATATTATTGAAAGAATTAGAGGTAAGACAGAGAGCAGGATTACAGATGAGAAAATAGGCTTTAGAATGGGTAGGGGATGTGTAGATCAGGTGTTTACAGTGAAGCATATATGTGAACAGTATTTAGATAAAGGTAGGGAAGTTTTCATTGCATTTATGGATTTGGTAAAGGCATATGATAGAGTGGATAGGGGAGCAATGTGGCAGATGTTGCAAGTGTATGGAATAGGTAGTAAGTTACCGAAGGCTGTAAAGAGTTTTTATGAGGATAGTGAGGCTCAGGTTAGGGTGTGTAGGAGAGAGGGAGATTACTTCCCAGTAAAAGTAGGTCTTAGACAGGGATGTGTAATGTCACCATGGTTGTTTAATATATTTATAGATGGGGTTGTAAAAAATGTAAATGCTAGGGTGTTGGGGAGAGGGGTGGGATTAAATTATGGAAAATCAAATATAAAATGGGAGTTGACACAGTTACTTTTTGCTGATGATACTGTCCTTTTGAGGGATTCTAAAGAAAAGTTGCCAAGGTTACTTGACGAGTTTGGGAGGGTGTGTAAAGGTAGAAAGTTGAAAGTGAACATAGATAAGAGTAAGGTGATAAGGGTATAAAACTATTTAGATAAAGAAAAATTGGATATCACATTGGAGGGAGGGAGTATGGATGAAGTGAATGTTTTCAGATATTTGGGAGTTGACGTGTCAGTTTATGAAGGATGAGGTTAACCATAGAAGTGAAGAAAGGAAAAAGGTGAGTGATGGGTTGAAGTATCTGTGGAGACAAAAAACGTTATCCAAGGAGGGAAAGAAGGGAATGTACGAGAGTATAGTGGTACCAACTGTCTTATATGGGTGTGAAGCATGGGTTGTAAACGCTGCAGAGAGGAGGCGGCTGGAGGCAGTAGAGATGTCCTGTCTAAGGGCAATGTGTAGTGTAAAAATTAATGTGGAAATTAGGAGGAGTGGAGTTACTAAAAGTATTATTCAGAGGGCTGAAGAGGGGCTGTTGAGATGGTTTGGTCATTTAGAGAGAATGGAACAAAATAGAATGACTTGGAGAGCGTATAAATCAGTAGGGGAAGGAAGGTGGGGTAGGTGTCGGCCCCGAAAAGATTGGAAGGAGGGGATAAAGGAGGTTTTGTGGGCGAGGGGCTTGGACTTCCAGCATGCGTGCGTGAGCGTGTTAAATAGGAGTGAATGGAGACGAATGGTTTTTGGGATCTGACGAGCTGTTGGAGTGTGAGCAGGGTAATATTTTGTGAAGGGTTTCAGGGAAACCGGTTGGCCGGAATTGAGTCCTGGAAATGAGAAGTACAATCCCTGCACTTTAAAGGAGGGGTCTGGGATATTGACAATTGGGAGGGACATCTGAACTGTCGTATCTGAGCGCCTCTGCAAAAGACAGTGATTATGTATGAGTGAGGTGAAAGTGTTGAATCATGATGAATGTTTTTTCTTTCTTTTTGGGTTTTTCTTTGTTTTTGGGTCACCCTGAATTGGTGGGAAACGGTCGAAGTCTTACACACACACACACGCATATATTATATATATATATATATATATATATATATATATATATATATATATATATATATATATATATATATATATATATATATATATTCAAAGGGTACCACCTCTAGATAAATGGTTCAGAGATCAACAAGTTTATAAACTAGACAAATATGCACAATGTTACCAAAACCTGACTAACTTTATTTAATCTAATCAATCTCATCTCAAATTAATCAAGTTTATTTTGTAACAAGGAACTTCAGTTTCTGTGACTTTTATACATGTGGAACTTTTACCAGTGACCTGGCATTAGTAGGGTGGTTGACGCATTGCGATTAAAGCCAGCCTACTTCTTGAGTGTCATTAAGACAACATATAACATTATAATAACCAGTAAGGGTTCGTTTTAACACCTAATGTCCATGACATCTCTACTTATATAAACAATGAGATACACACCTCTCTTGTGTGTATAACCACGAACATTGACAGACTATCTTGTAGGTCAGGTATAAGAGGGACCCATACTGAAGTTCCTATGGTGTGTAGAAATATACTCGTTTGGATGGATCCTTTTAGGCTGGCAGGAGTCAAGGCGTTAACGCAGTAGTCTATGTGTTTGAAGCTTCGATTTCCATGGCTTCGAGCTTCACCCATTGTGTGATTTGATAAGATCAAATGTGTACTGGCACGAGATGATCCGCTAACTGGTTCAGCATTGGTGAGTTCACTTAAGTTGGCTTTACACCCCTTTAAAAACGGAGATTACCTCCTTACTAGTTCAGTGAGAGAAAACGAGTGTAGACCATATGCATGTGTTGTGTGTTGTGTGTTGTGTACATTATGAGGATTTTGCTAAATCTGTAAAATCCTCAGAAAAATATCTATAATATATTTCTTGTTATTAATGTAAAAATGTTGCCGTCGCATTCGTGGTCTTAATAAACAACTGTGATGTAGGTCTGACCTAGTATGTGTGTTGCAATCGTTGCCCACTATGTTTGTGTTGCAGGTGTAGAGCAATATGTTTGTTGCAGGTGTTGCCAAAATTTTTTTTTCAGATGTGGCCCAATATGTTTGTGTTGCAAGATTATCCCAGCTTGCTTGTTGCAGGTGAGGCACAGAAAGTTAATGTTAGATGTTTTGCCCAGTATGCCACTATATCGCAGGTGTGACCCCTGCATGAGACTATGCTGCAGCTACTATTCAGTATACCAGCATTGTAGATGTGGTTCAGTGTATCTGTATTTCAGGTATAGTTTAATGTATTTGTATTGCAGGTGTGGCCTATTTTATCGCTGTTTAGCAAAGAAAACTGTTTTGCTGAAATATTAACTCTTGTTTTCCTTCCCTCAAGGCCTCGTTGCAAACATCAATGCTACTCCTGAATAATTCACAGGTCACTCAACAATTATTTTATATTTTCCGTAACTTTTGGCTTCAACTAACCGTTGTTGTTTCCATACAGTTAAAAGAGCTTTCCAGCAAACACGATTTATTTTTATTTTGCTGGTACGTTGTACACCAGGAAATACATTTTAGAGCGTTTTATAAATTGTTCTTCACTGTGTTAAAAACCTGGAATCCTCTCGCTGCTAAGTATCACTTTAAGGCCAAAAACCAAATTATAACAACTTTTTTCTTTAATATAGAGCATTTACCTATTTGCACTCGCATAGTTATGAATTAATGCTGGTGAATTGCGCTTGATCCACCGTACTGTAGCTGCCCCCCTGATCCTTGAAACCAAATCTGTTTATTTCCCATTCCCTGATCGTTGTAGGACTCATATACGTTTGTAGGGCTTCCCTATGAATATAATATAAAATAATAATATTGGTCTGAAGTCTGACTTTTTCTCAACTCATGGGTTCCATCGTACCATCTCTTAAAATGGAGTAAGGAATCGGCTTAAAATACTTCTTTTAGATGGTTCTCCTTGGTAACTACCATCAGAATGAGGTTATATTTAAGTACATTTGTTTACAGCGTATTCATCAAGAACGTTCACGAAGCTCTGTTTGCTTCTGCTGCAGTGATGCTCTACTCTTGTCTCTCCAACATTCATGCCAGCGAACATAGACAACTGCCATCATTTGCCCACTCCCACACACACTGACAGACCACGAATATCAAATATAGGCTCTAATCTCTCTGACTTTCGGTACAGTCAGTCACGCTGTCAAATGTAATTAAATTTAACTGGGCACTGAACTGTTTCCTGCCTAGGCTATTTGTATTTACAGACATATATATATATATATATATATATATATATATATATATATATATATATATATATATATATATATATATATATATATATATATATATATATATATATTTAAAATAGGATGGGGTCCACCTCTAGTGCAAATTGTATATATATATATATATATATATATATATATATATATATATATATATATATATATATATATATTATATATGTATATATATATATATATATATATATATATATATATATATATATATATATATATATATATATATAATAATATATATATATATATATATATATATGTATAGAAAGGGGTTTAGTTATAGGTAATACATATTTTAAGAAAATGAGGATAAATAAGTATACAAGATATGATGTAGGGCGTATTGATAGTAGTTTGTTGGACTATGTATTGGTAGATAAAAGACTGTTGAGTAGACTTCAGGATGTACATGTTTATAGAGGGCCACAGATATATCAGATCACTTTTTAGTTATAGCTACAGTGGGAGTAAAAGGTAGATGGGATACAAGGAAAATAGAATCAGTAAGTAAGAGAGAGGTGAAGGTTTATAAACTAAAAGAGGAGGCAGTTAGGGTAAGATATAAACAACTATTGGAGGATAGATGGGCTAGTGAGAGTGTAGGCAATGGGCTTGAAAATGTATGGGGTAGATTTAAAAATGTAGTGTTAGAGTGTTCAGCAGAAGTTTGTGGTTACAGGCGAGTGGGTGCGGGAGGGAAGAGGAGCGATTGGTGGACTGATGATGTAAAGAGAGTAGTAAGGAGAAAAAGTTAGCATATGAGAGGTTTTTACAAAGTAGAAGTGATGCAAGGAGGGAAGAGTATATGGAGAGAAAAGAGAGGTTAAAAGAGTGGTGAAGCAATGTAAAAGAGAGCAGATGAGAGAGTGGGTGAGATGTTATCAGCAAATTTTGTTGAAAATAAGAAAAGTTTTGGAATGAGATTAATAAGTTGAGGAAGCCTAGAGACCAAATGGATTTGACAGTTAAAAATAGGAGAGGAGAGTTATTAAATGGAGAGTTAGAGGTATCGGGAAGATTGAGAGAATATTTTGAGGAGTTGTTAAATGTTGATGAAGACAGGGAAGCTGTGATTTCGTGTGTAGGGCAAGGAGGAATAACATCTTGTAGGAGTGTGGAAGAGCCAGTTGTGAGTGTAGGGAAGTTCGTGAGGCAGTGGGTAGAATGAAAGGGGTAAGGCAGCTGGGATTGATGGGATAAAGATAGAAATGTTAAAAGCAGGTGGGGATATAATTTTGGAGTGGTTGGTGCTATTATTTAATAAATGTATGGAAGAGGGTAAGGTACCTAGGGATTGGCAGAGAGCGTGTATTGTTCCTTTGTATAAAGGCAAAGGGGACAAAAGAGAGTGCAAAAATTATAGGGAATAAGTCTGTTGAGTGTACCTGGTAAAGTGTATGGTAGAGTTATTATTGAAAGAATTAAGAGTAAGACAGAAAGTAGGATAGCAGATGAACAAGGGGCTTTAGGAAAGGTAGGGGTGTGTAGACCAAGTGTTTACAGTGAAACATATAGGTGAACAGTATTTGGATAAGGGTAAAGATGTTTTTGTGGCATTTATGGATTTGGAAAAGGCGTATGATAGGGTAGATAGGGGGCAATGTGGCAGATGTTGCAGGTGTATGGAATAGGAGGAAGGTTACTGAAAGCAGTAAAGAGTTTTTATGAGGATAGTGAGGCTCAGGTTAGAGTGTGTAGGAGGGAAGGGACTATTTCCCAGTAAAAGTGGGCCTTAGACAAGGATGTGTGATGTCACCGTGGTTGTTCAATATATTTATAGATGGGGTTGTAAGAGAAGTGAATGCGAGGGTCTTGGCAAGAGGTGTTGGGCTAAAAGATAAAGAAGCAAATACAAAGTGGGAGTTGTCACAGTTGCTTTTTGCTGATGACACTGTGCTTTGGGAGATTCTGAAGAGAAGTTGCAGAGGTTGGTGGATGAATTTGGTAGGGTGTGTAAAAGAAGAAAATTGAAAGTGAATATAGGAAAGAGTAAGGTGATGAGGATAACAAAAAGAATAGGTGACGAAAGATTGGATATCAGATTGGAGGGAGAGAGTATGGAGAAGGTGAATGTATTCAGATATTTGGGAGTGGACATGTCGGCGGATGGGTCTATGAAGGATGAGGTGAATCATAGAATTGATGAGGGGAAAAGGGTGAGTGGAGCACTTCGGAGTCTGTGGAGACAAAGAACCTTGTCCATGGAAGTAAAAGGGAATGTATGACAGTATAGTTATACCAACACTCTTATATGGGTGTGAAGCATGGGTGATGAATGTTGCAACGAGGAGAAGGCTGGAGGCAGTGGAAATGTCATGTCTAAGGTCAATGTGTGGTGTGAATATAATGCAGAGAATTCGGAGTTTGGAAATTAGGAGGAGGTGCGGGATTACCAAAACGATTGTCCAGAGAGCTGAGGAGGGGTTGTTGAGGTGGTTTGGACATGTAGAGAGAATGGAACGAGACAGAGTGACTTCGAGTGTATAAATCTGTAGTGGAGGGAAGGCGGGGTAGGGGTCGGCCTAGGAAAGGTTGGAGGGAGGGGTAAAGGAAGTTTTGTGTGCGAGGGGCTTGGACTTCCAGCAAGCATGTGTGAGCGTATTTGATAGGAGTGAATGGAGGCATATGGTTTTTAATACTTGACGTGCTGTTGGAGTGTGAGCAAAGTAACATTTATGAAGGGATTCAGGGAAACCGGCAGGCCGGACTTGAGTTCTGGAGATGGGAAGTACAGTGCCGGCACTCTGAAGGAGGAGTGTTAATGTTGCAGTTTTATAACTGTAGTGTAAAGCACCCCTCTGGCAAGACAGTGATGGAGTGAATGATGATGAAAGTTTTTCTTTTCGGGCCACCCTGCCTTGGTGGGAATCGGCCGATGTGTTAATAAAAAAAATATATATATATATATATATATATATATATATATATATATATATATATATATATATATATATATATATATTTATGCAAACAATCGCAGACAGGCGATCTTAACAATGCAAGACAAGCCACGGGGGGGTGAAAATCTTTAACCCAAGTACTTTCACACTTTTCAGTGCGTCATCAGGAGCTATGCAATGTTGCAAGGCAGCAACTGAAGGAGTGCACTACGCTACTCTGAGAAAACTTCCCCTCACTCCTACAGTTGCTGCCTTGCACCAATCATTCTTCGTGGTCTGATGCCCACACATGACCTGACACGTTGCCCCGTCCTTCTTCCTGACTCCGAAACCTTGCCTAGTGACTTCTCTAGCCAGTTTTTACACTATATCACCTCACCGCTTGAAGTATTTTTTGGAGTTTTGTTTATTCCGCTGTATGACTCCGTAAAGCTCTCAAGTGAAACATTTTAACAAAAACCACAATTTCTCAAAGTATCTTTGGAGTACTCAATAACTTAGAAATTAAATAACAGAACTCGGTAACAACAAAGACTAGGACATGACATAATACTCGTAAATAACACAAAATTCATTAAAAAAAAATGTAAACGCCAAGTTTTCTGAGTGATGGACTATACTTTCATATCGAAAGTATTACATGCATCGGGTGCTTCCTGCTAACAAGTATGACAGTCTGTGTAAATCTTCTAATATTTGCAGAGACTTAATATCTTGTGCGCTCCCCAAACTCCCTTACACATTTCTTCACTGAGCGAAGAACTGCGAAAGGTAGTGGAAGCCTGATCTACTGTATTAGAAGGATTGGAGGAACTCTGAAGCATCGTTTGCAATAAGGGATCAGGCAACACGAAAGGATTTAAGCATGACCAGTTTCGGGTTCCAAACTGGCACCGTATATTTCAACATGGGCCTTAAGTACACGGTATACAGTGTGTGGAATGACTCCTTTCCCAGATATCTAAAAGCTATTCTTAGATTTGCCAGACGCACATTTGATGGAGTAGTTATTTGGTTGATGTGCACCTCAGGTAATATGAAGTATTCACTACATTGTTCTTCTTCTTGAGTGAGGTTTGCAATCCATGCCTCCCATCCCCGAGCCAGTACTCCGTCTACGGTATCCTTTGCCCTTCTCCAAACAACATAACTTTACGCTTGTTAGGGTTAAACTCCTAAAGCCACTTATCAGACCAGATCTGTAGCCTGTCCAGAACAATTTGTAGCCTTGTGTGTGTGTGTACTCACCTAATTGTACTCACCTAATTGTGGTTGCAGGGGTCGATACTCAGCTCCTGGCCCCGCCTCTTCGCTGTCCGCTACTGTGTGTGTGTGTGTGTGTGTGTGCGTGTGTGTGTGTGTGTGCGTGTGTGTGTGTGTGTGTGTGCGTGTGTGTGCGTGTGTTAGTTACCATTTTGTCCTAGGCACATGTCGATTAGACACTAGGCCTGTTGTATGTATGTGTATGTGTGTAAGGAAACACTTCGAAATGTTTCCGCCCCGCCGGGAATGTGTGTGTGCGCGCGTGTGTGTACTCACCTATTTGTACTCACCTATTTGTGGTTGCAGGGGTCGAGTCATAGCTCCTGGCCCCGCCTCTTCACTGATTGCTACTAGGTCCTCTCTCTCCCTGCTCCATGAGCTTTATCAAACCTAGTCTTAAAACTATGTATGGTTCCTGCCTCCACTATGTCGCTTTCCAAGCTATTCCACTTCCTGACAACTCTATGACTGAAGAAATACTTCCTAACATCCCTTTGACTCATAGGAGTCTTCAACTTCCAATTGTGACCCCTTGTTTCTGTGTCCCCTCTCTGGAACATCTTGTCTCTGTCCACCTTATCTATTCCTCGCAGTATTTTATATGTCGTTATCATGTCTCCCCTAACCCTCCTGTCCTCTAGTGTCGTCAGGCCGATTTCCCTTAACCTTTCTTCGTAGGACAATCCCCTTAGCTCTGGGACTAGTCTTGTTGCAAACCTTTGCACTTTCTCTAATTTCTTGACGTGCTTGACCAGGTGTGGGTTCCAAACTGGTGCTGCATACTCCAGTATGGGCCTGACGTATATGGTATACAGAGTCTTGAATGATTCCTTGGTGAGGTATTGGAACGCTATTCTTAGGTTTGCCAGCCGCCCGTATGCTGCAGCAGTTATCTGATTGATGTGTGCCTCAGGAGATGTGCTCGGTATTATACTCACCCCAAGATCTTTTTCTTTGAGTGAGGTTTGCAGTCTTTGGCCACCTAGACTATACTCTGTCTGCGGTCTTCTTTGCCCTTCCCCGATATTCATGACTTTACATTTGGCAGGGTTAAATTCAAGGAGCCAGTTACTGGACCAGGCTTGCAGCCTGTCCAGGTCTCTTTGTATTCCTGCCTGATCCTCGACTGATTTGATTCTTCTCATTAACTTCACATCATCTGCAAACAGGGTGGGTGAGTGTATCTGTCTGTCTGTGTGTATCTGTATGTCAGTGTGCTTACCTATATGTAGCTTCATTGGTCGAGTCGTAGCTCCTAACCCCGCTACATGCAGCTTGGCATATTCACTTCCCTCCTAGCCTTATGGGCCCTGCAACACTTACGCTTAAAGCTTTCAATGTATGAAGCTGCCTCGAGCGCATCTTTGTCTAAGTGACTGCCAGAAATACATCGTGACATGCATATGACTGATCTGTTTCCATCCGTACCCTCGAGTATGTTTCCTGCCTCGAAAAGTCTTTTCCTGTCCACCCTATCACAAGCCCCGAGTATTTTTTATGTTGTTATCACGTCTCCTCGGGTTCCTTTGGTATTTAATGCCGCGCAGGTTTCTTCACATGATTTATGAGGTGAGGGTTCCACGTTGGTGCTGCATACTCGAAAATGGGTCTGACATATGCTGTATAAAGGGATCATATATACTGTTTGTTGAGATTCCTGAAGGCTGCCCTTAAGTCTGCCAAACGAACATTGTCTGCAGAGGTTACATGGCTGATGTGTGTCTAAGGTGATGTCCATAGATTATTTTTGAGTGAGATGTGTAGACTTCACCTCGAGTCTGTGTTCAGATTCAGGTCTTCTTGCCTTTTCCCCAATCTTATAAGCGTTGCATTTTCTTGGGATGAATTCAAGTAACTATGTGATATATGATATACCAGCATGTAGAGTTTGAAACCAATCAGAAGAGGCGTTCTCTTGGTATTACACAGGAAGCAATTTATTTAATTAAGCTGGCAAACTGGAATTTAAGAACATAAGAACATAAGAAAGGAGGAACACTGCAGCAGGCCTGTTGGCCCATACTAGGCAGGTCCTTCACAATCCGTCCCACTAACAGAATATTTGCTCAACCCAATTTTCAATGCTACCCAAGAAATAAGCTTTGACAATTCTACCCACTCATGCGCGAGTCCCACTCAAATCCAACCCCTCCCACTCACGAACTCATCCAACCTAAATTTGAAACTACCCAAGGTCCTAGCTTCAATAACCCTACTAGGCAGACTGTTCCACTCATCAACTACCCTATTTCCAAACCAATACTTTCCTATATCCTTTCTAAATCTAAACTTATCTAACTTGAATCCATTATTGCGGGTTCTCTCTTGGAAGATATCCTCAAGACCTTATTTATATCCCCTTTGTTAATACCCATTTTCCACTTGTATACCTCGATCATGTCTCCCTCATTCTACGTCTTACAAGTGAATGTAATTTTAGGGTCTTCAATCTTTCTTCGTAAGGAAGATTTCTAATGCTATGTATTAATTTAGTCATTCTACGCTGAATGTTTTCTAACGAATTTATGTCCATTCTGTAATATGGAGACCAGAACTGAGCTGCGTAATCTAGGTGAGGCCTTACTAATGATGTATAAAGCTGTAATATAACCTCTGGACTTCTGTTGCTAACACTTCTTGATATAAATCCCAGTAATCTATTTGCCTTATTACGTACGCTTAGGCATTGCTGTCTTGGTTTAAGGTTGCTGCTTACCATCACCCCCAAGTCCTTCTCGCAATCTGTATGGCAAAGTTCTACGTTATTTAACTTATAAGTGCTTGGGTTATGGACACTCCCGAGCTTCAGAACCTTGCATTTATCTACATTGAACTGCATCTGCCACTTTTCTGACCACGAATTAAGTTTGTCTAAATCTTCCTGAAGTTCTATGACATCTATGTTTGAATCAATTATCCTACCTATCTTCGTGTCGTCGGCGAATTTGCTCATATCACTAGTAATTCCCTCATCAAGGTCATTGATATATATTATAAATAACAATGGGCCTAAGACTGATCCCTGTGGAACACCACTTGTTACAAGTCCCCATTCGGATTTAACCCCATTTATGCACACTCTCTGCTTCCTATTGGTGAGCCATGACTCGATCCATGACAGCACTTTTCCCCCAATGCCATGAGCTGCCACTTTCTTTAACAGTCTCTGGTGCGGTACTCTATCAAAAGCCTTACTAAAGTCTAAATAAACAATATCGAATTCTTTATCGTGATCAACAGCCTCAAAAGCTTTACTGAAGAAGGTTAATAAATTAGATAGGCAGGAACGGCCCTCGTGAATCCATGCTGGGTATCATTAATCAAATTATGGTTATGTAGATGGCTTCTAATAATATCAGCTATAATTGACTCTAGTAATTTGCCTACAATTGAGGTCAGGCTTATTGGGCGGTAGTTTGACGGTAGTGACTTGTCCCCTGCTTTAAAAATAGGAATTACATTAGCTATCTTCCACATATCAGACACTACACCTGTTTGAAGAGATAAATTAAAAATGTTAGATATTGGTTCACAGAGTTCCATTTTGCATTCCTTAAGAACCCTTGCAAAAAGCTCATCAGGACCAGGCGATTTATTTTGTTTCAGTCGGTCCAGCTGTTTCATAATCATTTCGCTAGTGACTGTGATATTACATAATTTATCTTCTTCTGGGCCTCTGTAAAAATTAATTACTGGGATATTATTAATGTCTTCCTGTGTGAAAACCGAGAGAAAATAATTATTAAAAATATAGCACATATCATTCTCCTTGTCAGTAAGATGCCCAAAGTTATTTTTAAGGGGACCTATCTTATCCCTAACTTTTGTTCTATAAACCTGGAAAAACTTTTGGGTTAGTTTTTGAATCCTAGCAACTTTAATTTCATAGTCCCGTTTAGCTTTTCTTATTCCCTTTTTAACGTCCCTCTTAATGTCAGTATACTGATTTATAAGATGACCCTCACCTCTTTTTATGCGCCTATAAATTCCTTTCTTCTGCCCTAAAAGATATTTGAGCCTATTATTCATCCATTTTGGGTCATTTCTACTTGATCTAATTTCTTTATACGGGATAAATGTTCTTTGGGCAGCCTGTATAGTGTTAAGAAAACTGTCATATTGATACCTCTCTTCTTCACCCCAGTCCACAGTTGATAAGTGTTCTCTAAGTCCATTATAATCTGCTAAGCGAAAATCTGGGACCATTACTGAATTATCCCTACTATCATACATCCATTCAATGCTAAAGGTAATTGACTTGTGGTTGCTTGAGCCGAGTTCCTCTGTAATTTCTAAATTATTAACAATGGTTTCCTTGCTTGCCAGAACCAAGTCAAGTAGGTTATTTCCCCTTGTAGGTTCTGTTACAAACTGCTTCAAAAAGCAATCCTGAACTACTTCAAAAAAGTCGTTAGATTCTAAATTCCCTGTCATGAAATTCCAATCAATCTGACTAAAGTTAAAGTCCCTAGAATTACTACGTTATCGTGTCTTGTGGCCTTAACAATTTCCTCCCAAAGTAGTCTCCTTGTTCCCTATCTAAGTTTGGAGGACGGTAAATCACGCCTAAAATCAATTTTTTCACACCCCCCTGAAAATTCTATCCAGACAGACTCTGTATGTGTTAATTCAGACTTTATACCCGTTTTTATGCAACAATTTAAATGATCACGGACATAGAGTGCCACCCCACCCCTTTCCCGATACTTCTGTCTACTTGGAACAATTTAAAACCCTGAATGTGACATTCGGCAGGCAAGTCCCGATTTTTCATATTAAACCATGTCTCAGTTATTGCAAAAACATCAATATTACCCGTACTTGCAACTAATCTCAACTCGTCCATCTTATTCCTAGCACTACGACTATTGGTGTAATATATATTTAGAGACCCTCCTTTCTCTTTACCCTTCCTGCTCATCTCTGTTTTTCCACTATACCTATTACTGTCCTTGTCATCTAGTGTCACTAGCTTTCCACTATCCACCTTATTCTGCCTATTACTAGTTCTCCTACAACTTATAATATTACTACACTGGGACTTCTCTGTTTTCCCCCAAAAACCCATACCACTAACTATTTCTAGTTTAAAGCCCTAACAGCTCCCTCCACTGCAGTTGCCAGTGCCCCACCCCAGACCTGGATAAGTGAACCCCATCCCTGGCATACATGTCATTTCTGCCATAGAAGAGGTCCCAGTTGTCAATGAATGTTACTGAATTTTCCTTACAGTATTTGTCCAGCCAGCAATTGACACCAATTGCCCTGGACAGCCATTCATTTCCAACTCCTCTCCTTGGCAAAATACCACATATGACAGGGTTCCCACCCTTCTTCCTAATTATGTCTATTGCTGACCTAAACCTGCTAGTCAGGTCCTCACTCCTACGTCTGCCAACATCGTTGCCTCCAGCACTGAGACAGATAATAGGATTACTCCCATTACCTCTCATGATGTCGTCCAGACGGCTAACAATATCCTCCATCCCAGCCCCAGGAAAGCAAACCCTCTGTCTCCTACTCCTATCAATCAAACAGAAAGCCCTATCCATGTACCTAACCTGACTGTCCCAACAACAACAATGTTTTTACCTTCCTTTGTGTCTTTCGTCGTGACGCTCCCAGAAGTCAACTCACATTCATCGG
The DNA here is from genome assembly GCA_009830355.1 of Cherax destructor. Classification (NCBI taxonomy): domain Eukaryota; kingdom Metazoa; phylum Arthropoda; class Malacostraca; order Decapoda; family Parastacidae; genus Cherax; species Cherax destructor. The sequence goes on along the minus strand of WNWK01002006.1, from coordinate 197,697 downwards.
GTAGCACGGAGAATGGGTTCGATGTTTCCACAACATTCTCCTGGGTCTTCGTTGTTTCTACCTCTCCACCCGTCCTCTTGAGCCTTAACTTTGTCCCATGCGTTTTAGCCACTGTCCAGGTTCCTTTCCTGGCTTGAGGATTCTCTACAGGAGGATTACTACGAATCCTCTTGTTTTCCTCAGTCAGTCGCTGTATCTCAAGCTTAGCTACCCTCAGTTCTTCCTTCAGCTGCTGGTAGAGTAGCTCAAGAGAGGACATCTTCTTCAGATTGACAGAGAGCACACAAGACACGTCTTCACTGAGTTAAGTCAGGTCCACCACTGAGTTAAGTCAGGTCCACCACACGGTCCACCACTGAGTTAAGTCAGGTCCACCACTGACTTAACATAACCACATCTACTAATCTATTTACACAGCTCAAAGTGAGCTACAAGCTTTGTTGTGTTAATAAATCTTACCATCGGTCGAAGATTGAAGCCGATCAGAAAAGTCATTCTGCAGTAAATGATCAGATTCCAACATTTTCAAGTTTCTTTGTATGAATTTCAATAAAATCTCAGATTTGCACCTACCCAGGCTAAACTTCTGGGGCACCAGCCCTCTTACAGTTAGATACACATGAAATGTATTGTGTGTCTTGGTTTTGCTTTGATTTTCTGGGTGAGTTACTGCATATAAATTGTCAGGAACAGCCTGAGATGAGCTTCAGTTTCTGGCGCTATTAAGAGTCATGATCTACAGCTTCTGGGCCTTTTTTTTACAGAGGCTCAAGAGCTTTTGCTCTTGAGCCTCTGTAAAGTGTCGATCCACATCTCCTCGGCCTGTTGAGGATATAGGGGCAATCAGGGTGGAGCTAAGGGATACGGGGATACCTCTCTCAGATCATGCCGCAACAGAAACACATCTACTAATTTCCTGAATTAGACGAAATAGAAAATACAATGTAGGATCAAATACCTCGCATAAAACCTGAATCAAACTAGCGCACAATAAATCTCAACTGTCCAGAACAAGACTCGTAAATATGAAATTAGATTCCATGTAAGAGGAATCCAATTGCATATGAATCTAAAGATTGCTGCTGCAATCCTGTACGGAGTTTATAAAGTTAGCGGCTGTGGTGAGTGAATCTGTGTTCTCTTCAGACTAGGAAGAAAAGGATTTTGTTTTTGTTTTATAGAGACTGGTGGTTCAGGTAAAAAGTAGAATTGTTATGGTTGTCATGATGATGGTATCTGTTATTGTGACTAGTAAAATAGTGGTAGTTGTGGTTATAGTAATAGTTGTAACACCTCTGTGATTGTAGTAACTGTAGCGGTAGCTTTTAGCAGTAATTTTGATATTGTAGTTTTTAGTAATAGTAATGGTGGAATAGATTAAGCGGTGGGATTTATATTTGTTGTAGAAATTTAGTATCAGTTGTGTTGGTAGTAGTAGTATTATGAGTAGTAGCAGTGAAAATAGTAGTAGAAACCGTAGTAATATTAGTAGTGAGTAGTAGTGATGGCAGTTGCAATACAGTAGTGATAGTGATATAGTAGTAGAAGTGATAGTATTAGTAGTGGTGGTAAACACTGCAGCAGCAGTAGGTTACTTTGTTTATGTTCCGAAAAGCAGCATAACATTTAAACTTTATTTAGGACTAGTAATTTCTGATCCGATCTCTTGAACAGAAAAAATATATACGTATTTCTTTCGTTTTCGATTAATTTTTATGCACTGTTTAAATTACAGACTAAGAGTTATTATATTCAGCTCAATTCAGAGTCACATCTTAGGGATGGTAATTATTTTACCATTCCCTAAGTTATGACTCACACCAAGTGACTAACACCCAGGTATCTATTTATTTCTATATGAATGGAGGTGCAAGGAGGCTTGCACATCCGTTTCATCCTGTAAGGTCGAAACATAATTATAATATCTTTAGCCACCTCAGCCGCTAATTCGCTAGAATTATCAGAGGAGCAGGGAACCTTCAACCTTTGCTTCCTCTGCCCATTAGTTGGCAGTAAACAACAGCTCTTGGCTCGCTCCCAGCACCTAACGAAGTCGAATTTTCTCTCAAGTGAACTCACGTATATTGTTCCACTCCGTTACAGCAAACATTACTCAGAACTCCCTTCCAGGCTGGCTATAATAATGTGAGAATCCTCTTTACTCCTGCAGAGAGCCAGCCACCCAGGGAGCCTGCTGGGTTGTACTCATATATTTTCAAGAATGTTGATATACAGGAAACAGTATAACGTTTATTCTGTCTATTTTGAGGTTATGCATATGCAACTTCTCGCCGCATGGTATACATATATGTATGTATGCAAATATTTATACGTACGTGCACGCAGTGCGAACACTTTCATGAACATTCATATGAAGCGAAAGACAAAATATATCACATGGTAGAGGAAGAACTCAAATGTCAAGTAATATTTCGAAGATAATTTCACACTCAACCGGTCAAAAGAAGCATAAATAAATAACGTCGGCGGCGCAGGCCAAGATAGCAAATAGAATTATTGCTTTCTGCAATATATGCAAAGAAGACAGAGTTTAAAACCCTTAATATATATATAAGACCAGATCACGGACACACGCAGCTCGGGGTGAGGCCCACACACAACGAAACATAAACGATAAATCTCCAAAAGTTGGCTACACAGCTTGCATCGAGGTTGCAGAACCAAAGGTTGCAAAGAAATCTAAAGGTATCTGGTACTCACGACGTCAAAGAGACGGAGAAAGTGAGGAAACTTGGTCACAGCAAGCAAAATCTTCTGTGAAATTAATGCTACATAAAATAAATAAGGCTATGAATAAGACATTTACGTAACAGTTGGATGTATAGTGTAAAGATGTTCCACCAACCAGTGACTTTATCAATACAGTCAGTGAACAGAGGAAGATGTGAAGCAGCATTAATAAATGTGAAGCATATGCATAAAAACGGAGACGTATGAACGAGAGATAATCGAGATGAAGCAGTTAGAGACTGTATTAGACAAAAAAGAAGCCACTGACTGGCGAAACGTTACCGTATTAAAGAGTCCAAAATGTTGCACAAGTGTCTCAATCTTCAATATCGTCAGTTACAGAAAAGAGTTGCAGAGTAGCTGCAATAAGAGGGAACGCCCAGTCTCCAGGAATCTATGATGGATCTTCTCCTAACCATCTCCCACTACTTCTCACTATGACAATAACCTTACACCTTCCCCCTCTTCCCCTATATCTGCAACTATAACCCTGACCGTTGCCCCTATAACAATGCATACACTAGCCTCACCTTAAACTCTCCCTCTCCTCATGAATATGCATCAACGAGGAAGGCTGGACATCACAAACAAGTCGGATTATCAAACAAGAATGAACGGATATCAGAGGCAACCCCAGACACCTTACCAATCGCAGACACAAAACTGAAATGATAACAGATATCTTATTCACAGTAGGATATCACGTAAGAGAAAAAAAAAGAAATAATGGTGAGGAGGTGAATCTACAGTGCAATTAGAAAACAGCAATTATTTTTTAAGAAATGTATATTGACTGCATGGTGGGCACAGTCATACGGGAGACTCAAGGTAATAGCATTCATTTTGCATCCCAAAACCAGATAGCAAGAAACCAAGACAGGCATATGAAGATAACAAAGAAGCACTGAATGGCCCCTTTGCTGAGGCAGCAAGAAGAGCCCATATGGCCCCTTTGACTAGGCAGCAAGAAGAGCCTATGTGGCTAGAGAAAAGTTACTATTCATGGGATATTTCAACCTCAACCTCCCTAAAAAAAATAACAAGGAACTGGGACCCACATCAGGAATCAGAAATGTGGAGGGTTCAGATGATGGAGGTGGCCAAGGACTCTGCAAGAGTTAATGAGATAAGCCAGAAAAATTGAATCTAGTATTTACCATAACTTAATTTGCTATAGATGGAAAATAATATGAAAGGCCTCTAGGTGTTAGAGACAATACAGTGCTGAATTTCGAATTCCTTTTGGTCCCAGCGATCACTATCTTCGACTACAGTTCAGCGATCACTATCTTCGACTACAGTTCAGCCTGCATTTTCCTCTTCATTTTAGAAAGTTTTTTTTAGGCCAAGTGATTTTATCATTTTGTGAGAGGGTAATCAGAGCGAAGTTCAACAAGTGCATTTCAGTTTTCATTGGCCTCACGCCCATGCTGTCGGGTGGGGGCTACCCGAAGTGTGTGGCTGAGCAATGCAAAAGTATTTATCCCCCATAATTTCATAATGCCCAACCTGGGAATGTTCGCCAGAGGGCTGGTACAGATGTCAGCAGACATCAGGAGTATTTGCGCAGGAGACTCAGGACAGCCACTCTGAAGGCAACATCTTCCATTGGAACCTGGTCCTTGTACACTAGAATGAACTTCATTCTAGTGTACAAGGGCTATATTATCCTGCATTACTCCTACACGTATGCCTCCTCTACATAGTCCCTTATGATATATTCTCTAAGAATTTGTTGGTGGGGATAATATAGATCCTCCCTTCACTTTTCTCAGAGAGGTCAGTGTACCTTATGAGAACCTCAATCACATCTCATACAACTTTACTGGTCTCTCGATCTCTTTTTTGTCCTCATTATCATTCCTAGACAAATATCGGACTTGAGGACTTGACCGATTCTTCAGACGACAATTGAACACTATCGCTACGGACAAAATTCGGAATTACGGACTTTTATCCATTTTGTCCTATAATTACAACGTTTGTCCTGCTAGTATTTTTTTTTGGTCCGAAATTGCCGAAATCCGTAAATAAGAGGTACGTCAATGAGATGTAGATGAATGGTTCAGAGAACCGACAAGTTGTTAAATTAGACACATATGCAACACTTGGGTATCTTTATTGAGGAAACGTTTCGCCACACAGTGGCTTCATCAGTCCAATACAAAGTAGAAAGGTGTAAGGAGAGGAGGAGTTTGAGGTTATCAGTCCCTCGGCCTGGAGTCGATGTGTTCAGTCCATCAATCTTGTTAGAAGTGTAGCACAAGGCCGTAGAGGTGGCTTATATACCTTTCTACTTTGTATTGGACTGATGAAGCCACTGTGTGGCGAAACGTTTCCTCAATAAAGATACCCAAGTGTTGCATATGTGTCTAATTTAACAACTTGTCGGTTCTCTGAACCATTCATCTACATCCTGTCTGACACTGCAACTTCTTGGGATCTTGATACAAAGGGATTATTCAACATTTGTCCAAACCTTTGGACAAGGACTTACTTCGACTAGTGGTTGATACCACTATGACCTGCCTCCTCCTGCTGCATCTCACCTGATTACAGCATATAAGCCACCTCTACGGCCTTGTGCTACACTTCTAACAAGATTGATGGACTGAACACATCGACTCCAGGCCGAGGGACTGATAACCTCAAACTCCTCCTCTCCTTACACCTTTCTACTTTGTATTGGACTGATGAAGCCACTGTGTGGCGAAACGTTTCCTCAATAAAGATACCCAAGTGTTGCATATGTGTCTAATTTAACAACGTCAATGAGATGTTTTACCGTATATCTCTAGTCTCGGATGGGGAAGGATAGGGGGGAGAAGTGGAATGACTTGGATGAAGCGGTGGTGAAGGAACACCCAATATTCAGCTTCAGAAGTAGAAATGATATGGGCCCATAAGTCAATTTCGTCTACAAAACGGGACCATGAGACGAGTCGACCTCCTGTAAACACAAGCCAGTGAGTACAACTTGTTGAGTACACACAGCATATTAAACCAATATTTTACAGAGAATATACAGCGAGTTTACTTTAGATTGTGAGATGTATAAAAATTCTCTACCACAAGAGGTTCAAGAGAACTTCGCACAAATTAATCTTTGAGTCCACAACTGATGTCAGGCAATCGTGCTTAATGACTACAAAAAAAAACAAAGGATTTTTTTTATTGTAATTATGAGTCCACCAGTCTTTTTACCATGTTAAATAACGGAATTTTAAGATTCTTAATTTTTTCAATGATTAATTTTGGCTCATTGTGTAAGCATTGCTTGTCATTGATTTTCTGTACGTGTGGGGAATTTTTTTTTTTTTTTGGAAAAGCCCATAACTATCATTCACCTCCACAGTATATTTGCATCAGAATGATCTGTGACTTAAAAAAAATCCTCTTGTATATAAAAGCCAATAAATCCTGGGAAGTGAAGCCTCGAAGATAAAGAACTTTCTCAGGAAATGATCACTGCAAGGCAACACGTCCTCGTGTCCAAACCATTCGTGTTTCTACGAGTTAGAACAAGTTCGCTTTATCAGGTTTTACACTTTAAACAACAACACCCGTATTCTTTTTTACCCGACTGCTGCATCATATCCTCCCTGTTTAAACTAAGTTTACTTACTTAAATTAACTAAACTTTATGTTAAATAATTTTAATTAAACCATTAAACCTGACCTTGAAGATTGAGACACTTATGCAACATATGGGAATCTTTATAAGGAAACCTTTTCGTCACACAGTGGCTTCATCAGTCCAATATAAAGCAGAAACGGGTAAGGAGAGGAGAAGTTTTAGGTAATCAGTCCCTCAGCCTGGAATCGATGTGTTCAGTCCATCACTCTTGTCAGTTTTCAAAACCATTTATCAAACCTGACCTTACCTAAGTAAGGTGTGTCTAAAGAATCAAACATCACAGGAAATCATTTTCTTAGGTAATGAGCCACAAAATTAATTAAACTCAAGAAAAATATAAACTTAATAGTTATATATTTTCCAGGGAATGAGATTTCGAAGGAACGAAAATCTCCAGTGAAATAAGGTATTGCAATCTCAACTATATATTGTCTGTTTGATGAGGGAGAAGTCTGTTTGATCAAAGACTAGGTCCCCTTCAGACTTGGGCCTGTGAGTTGGTTTTAATAAAATATTAAACGTCAAGCTAAATTATTTTAAGAATGGTAAAGTGGAAATTAATATGTCTAGGGGCATCAACTAGAGTTTAAAGTCAATTAATAAATTAACTAGCATACAAAATCCCCTTTGAGTCTTTAACTTGATTAGTTCCATGAGCTAAAGTTAAACTAAAAGGTTTAAAAAAGTAAACTATATATAATAATTAACTAAAGCAAGTATACATGAATGATGAAACAACAAATAATATTATCACTCTAAGCGTAATATTATAAAAAAAAATATGGAAGTCTTTAGAAGAGTAGATTAACACAAGTAAATATTAAATGACAACACTGAAGCACCATTTAGTTAAATACGCTTTAGGTCACACTACACTGGCATACACATGCATATATATACATACACACATCTAGGTTTTTCTTCTTTTTCTTAATAGCTCTTGTTCCTTTTATTTTCTCTATTGTCCATGGGGAAGTGGAAAGAATCTTTCCTCCGTAAGCCATGCGTGTCGTATGAGGCGACTAAGATGCCGGGAGCAATGGGCTAGTAACCCCTTCCTGTACAAATCTACTAAAAACGAGAAGAAGAAAAACTTTATAAAATTGGGTTGTCTGAATGTGCGTGGATGTAGTGCGGATGATAAGAAAGAGATGATTGCCGATGTTATGAATGAAAAGAAGTTGGATGTCCTGGCCCTAAGCGAAACAAAGCTGAAGGGGTAGGCGAGTTTCAGTGGGGAGAAATAAATGGGATTAAGTCAGGAGTATCTGAGAGAGTTAGAGCTAAGGAAGGGGTAGCAATAATGTTGAAGGATCAGTTATGGAAGGAAAAGAGGGAATATAAATGTGTAAATTCAAGGATTATGTGGATTAAAATAAGGGTCGGATGCGAAAAGTGGGTCATAATAAGCGTGTATGCACCTGGAGAAGAGAGGAGTGTAGAGAGAGAGAGAGATTTTGGGAGATGTTAAGCGAATGTATAGGAACTTTTGAACCAAATGAGAGAGTAATTGTGGTAGGGGACCTAAATGCTAAAGTGGGAGAAACATGCAGAGAGGGTGTAGTAGGTAAGTTTGGGGTGCCAGGTGTAAATGATAATGGGAGCCCTTTGATTGAACTTTGTATAGAAAGGGGTTTAGTTATAGGTAATACATATTTTAAGAAAAAGAGGATAAATAAGTATACAAGATATGATGTAGGGCGTAATGACAGTAGTTTGTTGGACTATGTATTGATAGATAAAAGACTGTTGAGTAGACTTCAGGATGTACATGTTTATAGAGGGGCTACAGATATATCAGATCACTTTTTAGTTATAGCTACAGTGGGAGTAAAAGGTAGATGGGATACAAGGAAAATAGAATCAGTAAGTAAAGAGAGGTGAAGGTTTATAAACTAAAAGAGGAGGCAGTTAGGGTAAGATATAAACAACTATTGGAGGATAGATGGGCTAGTGAGAGTGTAGGCAATTGGGTCGAAAATGTATGGGGTAGATTTAAAAATGTAGTGTTAGAGTGTTCAGCAGAAGTTTGTGATTACAGGCGAGTGGGTGCGGGAGGGAAGAGGAGCGATTGGTGGAATGATGATGTAAAGAGAGTAGTAAGGGAGAAAAAGTTAGCATATGAGAGGTTTTTACAAAGTAGAAGTGATGCAAGGAGGGAAGAGTATATGGAGAGAAAAAGAGAGGTTAAAAGAGTGGTGAAGCAATGTAAAAAGAGAGCAGATGAGAGAGTGGGTGAGATGTTATCAGCAAATTTTGTTGAAAATAAGAAAAAGTTTTGGAATGAGATTAATAAGTTGAGGAAGCCTAGAGAACAAATGGATTTGACAGTTAAAAATAGGAGAGGAGAGTTATTAAATGGAGAGTTAGAGGTATCGGGAAGATGGAGAGAATATTTTGAGGATTTGTTAAATGTTGATGAAGACAGGGAAGCTGTGATTTCGTGTGTAGGGCAAGGAGGAATAACATCTTGTAGGAGTGTGGAAGAGCCAGTTGTGGGTGTAGGGAAGTTCGTGAGGCAGTGGGTAGAATGAAAGGGGTAAGGCAGCTGGGATTGATGGGATAAAGATAGAAATGTTAAAAGCAGGTGGGGATATAATTTTGGAGTGGTTGGTGCTATTATTTAATAAATGTATGGAAGAGGGTAAGGTACCTAGGATTGGCAGAGAGCGTGTATTGTTCCTTTGTATAAAGGCAAAGGGGACAAAAGAGAGTGCAAAAATTATAGGGGAATAAGTCTGTTGAGTGTACCTGGTAAAGTGTATGGTAGAGTTATTATTGAAAGAATTAAGAGTAAAACAGAAAGCAGGATAGCAGATGAACAAGGGGGCTTTAGGAAAGGTAGGGGTGTGTAGACCAAGTGTTTACAGTGAAACATATAGGTGAACAGTATTTGGATAAGGGTAAAGATGTTTTTGTGGCATTTATGGATTTGGAAAAGGCGTATGATAGGGTAGATAGGGGGCAATGTGGCAGATGTTGCAGGTGTATGGAATAGGAGGAAGGTTACTGAAAGCAGTGAAGAGTTTTTATGAGGATAGTGAGGCTCAGGTTAGAGTGTGTAGGAGGGAAGGGGACTATTTCCCAGTAAAAGTGGGCCTTAGACAAGGATGTGTGATGTCACCGTGGTTGTTCAATATATTTATAGATGGGGTTGTAAGAGAAGTGAATGCGAGGGTCTTGGCAAGAGGTGTTAGGCTAAAAGATAAAGAAGCAAATACAAAGTGGGAGTTGTCACAGTTGCTTTTTGCTGATGACACTGTGCTTTTGGGAGATTCTGAAGAGAAGCTGCAGAGGTTGGTGGTTGAATTTGGTAGGGTGTGTAAAAGAAGAAAATTGAAAGTGAATATAGGAAAGAGTAAGGTGATGAGGATAACAAAAGAATAGGTGACGAAAGATTGGATATCAGATTGGAGGGAGAGAGTATGGAGGAGGTGAATGTATTCAGATATTTGGGAGTGGACATGTCGGCGGATGGGTCTATGAAGGATGAGGTGAATCATAGAATTGATGAGGGGAAAAGGGTGAGTGGAGCACTTCGGAGTCTGTGGAGACAAAGAACCTTGTCCATGGAAGTAAAGAGGGAATGTATGAGAGTATAGTTATACCAACGCTCTTATATGGGTGTGAAGCATGGGTGATGAATGTTGCAACGAGGAGAAGGCTGGAGGCAGTGGAGATGTCATGTCTGAGGTCAATGTGTGGTGTGAATATAATGCAGAGAATTCGGAGTTTGGAAATTAGGAGGAGGTGCGGGATTACCAAAACGATTGTCCAGAGAGCTGAGGAGGGGTTGTTGAGGTGGTTTGGACATGTAGAGAGAATGGAACGAGACAGAGTGACTTCGAGAGTGTATAAATCTGTAGTGGAGGGAAGGCGGGGTAGGGGTCGGCCTAGGAAAGGTTGGAGGGAGGGGTAAAGGAAGTTTTGTGTGCGAGGGCTTGGATTTCCAGCAAGCATGTGTGAGCGTGTTTGATAGGAGTGAATGGAGGCATATGGTTTTTAATACTTGACGTGCTGTTGGAGTGTGAGCAAAGTAACATTTATGAAGGGATTCAGGGAAACCGGCAGGCCGGACTTGAGTTCTGGAGATGGGAAGTACAGTGCCGGCACTCTGAAGGAGGGGTGTAAATGTTGCAGTTTTATAACTGTAGTGTAAAGCACCCTTCTGGCAAGACAGTGATGGAGTGAATGATGATGAAAGTTTTTCTTTTTCGGGCCACCCTGCCTTGGTGGGAATCGGCCGATGTGTTAATAAAAAAAAAAAAAAATATATATATATATATATAGGATGGGGTCCACCTCTGGTACAAATTGTGGGACCATAGCCTCGAGAAGTGGATAAAAGGCTTCAAGAAAGAATATTTGGATTTCTTCCTGATGCCATTTGAATATTCCACTTCTCCTACCACCCCATCTTTTTTTTTTTTTTTTTACCAATAGGTATATTTTATTACATAATATGGTACAAAAGATTTAAGAGATACTGTTGATATAAAGATGGCATATACAATACACGAGGTGAGAGATACATGTCTAGTACATATTGTTACATGTTTGTCACTGATTATAATGCGAAAATCTCATCCAGCTCTTCCGAGCTGGGGCGCGTGCCCAGAATACAGCATGCATTACCCCTCTGAACAGCAGCGCTGAGTCGCTGGAACAGAAAACTAGCTGCCCTGGGATCCCTAGTTACCCTGTTGAGTCTTTTGCCCAGCTCCTTGAGGAACTTAGATGCACTCTTTCCCCATGAGCCAAGGGTCTCTGAGCCTATGGGAACAAACATATAATGATGGGCAAGTTCTCCATATTTTCTCGACTTCTGGGACTCCCTGAAAGTGGCAGCTGCCCCTCCTTCCTCCCTGGTGTATTGGAGATAGGTATCAGCCAAGGTAGATGCACATGTGTAGTCCCACACCACCTGCTTGCCGTCTGTCCAGGCTTGAAGGGTGATACCATCTGGACGCTTTTGGCTGCCATCAGATCTGCATAGTTGGGGTGGTTCCCTTACTGCTGGGCATCCGACTGTTGTGAGGCTCCTCTTGATAATGTTATTAACCTCTTCATGTCTTGCAATCTTTCCCTCGGATTTACGACACACAAGACCATGGTACCCGAATCGGTCTGCTGCTTCACTGCCACAAATACACCTGTGTTCGGCGAGAATAGGGGCGGCAAGTCGAAGGGCAACACCAATGCGGATGGTCTGTGGGTCGAGGCGTGTGCCAAGGCTGGAGTTGGGAACAGCCAAAGAAAGTCCCCTGCATGAGGAGCTCTCACTGCAAGGAGGCGGGCTCTATCCTTCCCTGACACACTCTGAAGCATTGCTGAGGCTATATTCTCTACTATTGGGCCATCCCAGTGCGACTGTTTGTAGTTGTTGGGGGGAGCAGGCCTGGTTTCAGAGCCTGTTAGGTTATCCCAGATCCTGGCTCCATCAACGAACTTTTGGTCATGGATGCCAATCGTGTCCCTAAGATGTTCAGGGAGAATTGCTGCTACAAGCCCTCTGGATGCAATGCATGAAGACAGGAAAGCAGGTAGAGCATATATATATATATATATATATATATATATATATATATATATATATATATATATATATATATATATATATATAAAGAAACTGCGGCTAGCCAGAGGATCGAACCCGTGCTGTTTTAGCCCGCCTCGTGGGAAGAGAGCGAAAGCTAGTTCGCTAGGATCATTTTGTTTGTAGGATTGTATGGTCCAGTGGTTTAGAGCGTCGTGAGCAACCGGAAACAAATTGTCAAGATCAGAATCAGAATCCCTGCCGATAGCATTTGGGGTTCCTCCGGTAATATTCCGGGTTCCTTACTATTTTTATGTTATGTGAGTAACATGCCTATTAGTGTCAAGTGTAAGCCTCTGCTGTGTGAAGATGACAGTCCTCATACAGCATTCAGAAATTTTACTCAAAATAATCTGAGATAAATATAAAGCATTGTCTGTAAAATATCAATATTAACTTGAAATAATATATATCTAGGGACGTGAAATGAATTTATACCAATTATATAACGCAAGAAAGTGTCAGAAAAGTATTAATTAAATAAATAATTTATATGTAGAGTCAGAGTGAGAGAGGATTCTTGGATCAAGAGCGGAGAGTCAAGCAGACTCACAGGCAACGAACGGGTAGTGGCAATGTGATCATTCCATCTTTCTCTCCTGACATGGAAGAAAATTCATTTGGAATGAACCTTACCCCCGCTATTGCGGGGAAGCCATTTTACTTCTTTACTAAATATACATTTCTATGTACTAATGCCCACGAATTGTAGACAATAATTCCTGGCATTTTTCCAGCGTGTGTATTAAGTATTTTTTCCAAGTGTGTCAAATGTAGGCCACAATAGGAATTAAGTTAGCCAATCAGGTCACAGAATATATGTCACATGGGTACAGTTACCATGGAGACACAGAAGCGCCTTAAAGAAAATATTATGCTGTATGTGAAACTAGATAATAAGTGAAATAATGATTCAATAGAGAGGATGAGTGTAACTTAAATATCGTTCATAATTCAGGTAATCCTCTCCTATGAACTGTCGGATCATTTTTGAACATAACAAATAGAAATGAAACCCAAGGTTTGATCATTAGCTTCAGCGATAACATTGATAGTTTTTGACTCCCTTGCTAAGGTAGCATCCTTGGTCATATGACAAAGCGGCAACAGAATGGTATCAACATTCTAAACTAAATAATAAAAAATAAAAATTATAATAATAATAATGAGTAATAATATCAGTAATATTGATTAATTATAATAATGATAATTTTAAGTTGTATTCACGTGTCTAATAAATGAGTCGTAAAATCTAGAGAAGCCTCTTAATTCAGAAACCCATAGGAAGTAAGGTCTCGAAGCTTTCAAAAATCTTTATTGAAATGAACGTTCCTACACGTACAGACTCGATGATGGAGTCTACACAGAACATATATTTCGAAGAATGTGTCAGCTAGTTATGAAACTCACTCAGGTTGGATTTAATGTGAAATTTCCTTTACTGGTAACACGCTAAGCTCAACACTTCAAAACATACAATACAGCTGGATATCTTCTCCTGCCACAACTTGCTTTATTATTGGCAATTTATGAAAAAAAAAATATATTAAGAGAACGCCTTAATAACGCTGTTAGGTCTTGGATCCGAAGAACTGTATCTACTCTCCGTTCCTCGGTGAAATTCTTGTTATCCTCGCCTCTATTATTCCCCAGAAGTTAAATAACGTTGTGAGTTGACTAATTAACAATTATCTTATTAAGTTTGATTTAGCAAATATATTTTTTTTCCTGTTTCCTCATTAAGAGGATGGAGAGAGATGGTGAGGTAAATCAAATCGATACACACGCGCTGCCTCGTCCTGTGAAGGTTATATAAACTGAAAGTACAGTCCAACCTTGGTTTTCGAACCGGAGTTCGAACAAGTTTGTTGAGAAGAAAATGACCCTCCCTTTGAACAGTTTTGGAGTCCGAACGCAATGACTTTTTTAAAATTCGGTTGTAAAAATCTTTACAGGAAAGCCCTGTTTCAAAAGTGCTTTGAAGTGTTCTCTGACACTGACCTAACTCTCAGAACTTTTGGAAAAGTCAGCTCAACATCCTCCAGTGTGTGAGGCTGATCATTAAAGCCTGGGAGATACTGTTTCGGAGATCGAACTTTAGCATTTCGAACCCCACCTAGGAACCAATTAAATTCAAACACTGGGGTTTCACTGTATTTCTTCAGTCATAGAGTTGTCAGAAAATGGAACAATCTGGAGAGTGATGTTGTGGAGGTAGGATCCATACATAGCTTTAAGAAGAGGTACGATAAGGCTCTTGCAGCAGGAAGAGAGAGTGAACCTAGTAGACATGTGAGTGAGTACACACACACCAAAAAAAAATCAGATATCCTCAATTCTCTCAACAAAGGACACTAATAATGGGTAGTAATATCCTCGACTACAAGCAAAATCAGACAGACTGTTTACCAGACTGCTATATGGCAGCCATGCACGTTTTATGAATCTCATCCATCACTCGCTGTAAACACCAGTCACGTTAGGGCACGACGCTACGTGCGCTGAATATCATGAGCCAGTGAAAAGTGTCCGGCACTCACCTAATTAAATTTCAATGCTAACTTGTTAAAGAGGTCCAAGCTTACGCAAGACGCAGTCATTACAAATGAAGTAAATGCTGCCACGAAGGAAATGTTCAATATCAAGGGCCTGGTAAAAAATATGTATGTGAGGCATTTTAGGCAAAAATGGTCAAACAAGCTGAACTGCTCCGCCAGTAAAAGGCAAAAGACCACGAGAGCTGCATAGTTATCCTAGTAATCGGATCAGTGTGATGAATACTTATGTATGTAATCGTAACAGAAGCCAGCGGGAGTAGACGATCAAGCAATACCCAAATCTTTTCAGAGGTTGAACTAGATGAAATACCTTCTAGGTGCAGGTACTGAAGATATAAACCCTGTAACTGTTTTAAGCCTTTCAGCATTTCGTAGCAAAAAAAAAAAAAAAAAAAAAAAAAATACAGAGGGTAACATTTCATGGTGTAGTGGCGAAGAACACAGACAACATATTCCAGCTATTTGGAGCAAGAATGAATTAATTTTGCCTCAGAAGCACGTAGTTTATTGCGCCTTCCCTGCCCATCCTATGGACACTCACGTGAGAGCTTCTCACACATCGTGACACTAAAGTCCTAGGAACATGAGTCAATAAAACTGCATTTATGAATATTGTGAAAAGAATCGAAAAATAATATAAAAAGAGATTACGGTGCTATTGTATTTGTTATTTTTTGCACACATATGCAAAAATCATTAAAAGTTAATCATAACTTGTGAAACTGAAGTGAGAGTTTGGTACATGTTTTTGGTTTATTAGATGGAATCTATTTAGTATTTAGTTAATTACATTGTAGATATATACTGCTGATTGAGTTCTGGGATTTGTGTGTTTGTACCATATCAAAATTTTCAGGAATTATGAAGATGCAGTATTTTGACAAATAAATAATATAAACATTAATCTTAAACTTAACCAGTCATTGATAATGTATGACACGCTATAGAGCAGGTCATCATATAGGAAAAAGTCGGCAAATAAAGTTGATAACTTATAGTTAAAGTCATTATAGAAGAAATAACTCAGTTAAGAGATGACTGATCCCTCTTATTCCTGAACTCACTTCCGTCCTGTCTGGGCCTGTTACTCATTATTTTTATTATAATATTCTTGAAGAGGGGAACTAGCAATTGATTACTTAACAAAGAAAGTATTATATCTAAACACCAAGGATAATTAGCAAACACCAAAACAGTGATTATTATTATTATTATTATTATTATTATTATTATTATTATTATTATTATTAAGATAAATCTGTATAGCTCGATTAACAACAGCAAAAGATGGCAAGTATAAACTAAACCCTAATTTATTAAAGATTAATGTGCTTTAACGTAGTGGGTGGAACACAACACCCCAATTAATAAAAATCCATCTTAATGATGTGAGGCATTAGGAAGTATACAGACACGCAACCGGCCCTGAAACGATCCGGAACTACCTAGAATAAAAAGAACTAGCCTAGGGAAAACTGCCCTTGGAAATGACAGGCAATCTGTGAAATAGAGCTAAGGAGCTATAAGGTACAGACATCGTACTACTTGAACTACAAAAAAAAAAAAAAAAAAACAGGAAAATGACAGGTATCCTTGTACTACTGAAGTGCAAAACATCCTGGAAAGTACCAAAGAAGTCAAGAGCAGAGGTTAGGAAAATATGAGGTAGGATACAACATACACCTCTGAAATTGCTCTGAAACACCGCCATCTAACTTAAACACTAGACACAATGCCTAGTGAATAACGTTATAATATCCAGCAGCCATAAAACTCAATAACCCAAAAATAAACTGATATATGATATTTAAGTGTGTGTGAAGATCACACACATCATCAATCTTTAGTTAAGAGAGAGGCAGTGGCGCCGCCTGGACAACAATCAATCAACTTTGCTCTTGTGATGACGTGAGCTGGATCACAACAACATAAAACTGGATGAAATGAAATACGTCTGAAACCTGTCCACTCTCTCCTAACACGTCCTGTTCAAACTGTCTAAGAAGTAGAGTATTCTACACACACTAAAGTTAATGTAAACAAGATATATATATACATATACACCAGTGTCTTTACCGAATGGGAGACTCGTTGCTCCATCACCAAAATCTAGTGTAGCACTGGCCTACAAACTGTTGAGTCGGGATGGCCCCATCGCTGAAAAGGTGGCTACCTACATGCTCAGGGCTACAGCATCCAACAGGGAGACTGTCCTTCTCCAAGCTGTGAGTGAACTTCACTCTGGGGAATTCTTCCAAATAGTTCCTATTTCGGCAATGGGAACACGCCATGGCCCATAGACCATCTGTGGGTCAAAACGCATCTATATTCAACTATCACTTAAGAATCTCCAGAGGTCACTAAGAATACTGATGCTTCCATAATGTTGTTACAGATTGAAGAGAGTTGGATGGTGTGGTTGCTTAGTAAGTGGCTGGCAAATACAATGGGAACATTTAGCAAGATGACGGTGGTGTGGGTGCCGTTTTTTTACACAAACATTACACCAGAATTTCAGAATGGACACAGAATTCTGAACACTGATGCCACTGTTGCTGAAGTACATCGTACAAAAGAAACCATCCACCTGGCGGTTGCAGATAGCAGAATTCGACAGAATAGCGGTTGCAATTTTCAAATAAAGTCGACTTAGATAGCGTTGCTTCAGACACTACAAATATCACTCCCATGTCCAGCATTCAAAGAATTCTGTCCGACGCTGACACCATTTTTGTTGTGGGTATGATAGGGAGTGAAAAGGACTGGAATAACACACGTCCATGCTCTGGCATCGTTGTATTAAAATATAGATATATGGGTCTGTCAAGCCGAATTAATGCCTCAAATGAGTCCAGCTTCCAACTGACTTTCAGACCACCTACGTCCGTAATACAAATCTGAAGAGGTCACTGAGTACATACCATCTACCAACCCTCATAACTAATGACAACAATAATAGCATAGTGACAGTGTATGTACATGTATATATATATATATATATATATATATATATATATATATATATATATATATATATATATATATATATATATATATATATATATCATACTATAATATAAATATAGTTTACATAGAATATAGGGGTGGTAGGAGAAGAAAACATTCAAACAGCTCCGGGAATAATCTCGTGTTTTCCCTGAAGTAAGATTATTCTTTTCTCTGAGGATGAGGGTCCTCATCCTAGTTCCAGAGGAGGTACCCCCCTATACTATATATATATATATATATATATATATATATATATATATATATATATATATATATATATATATATATATATATATATATATATATATATATATATATATATATATTATTGTTTATTATTAAATTATTGTAAACTTATCGAAAATATATTTAGTAGAATTAGGCTAAATTAAATTGCGCTTGTTATAATAAGGTTACATAAGTTTTCTAAGGTTCTTTTGGTACAAAATTATTATTTTTTACATTAACATAAATGAAAAATATATCCTTAAACGTATAAATGAAAATTTTAGAAAGGACTTAATTTTAAATGAGTTCTTGGTAATTGACCAGTATATATATATATATATATATATATATATATATATATATATATATATATATATATATATATATATATATATATATATATGATGTATTGTTTACACGGTGTGATAGTATGTTGGTAGACAGCAACCGCCCAGGAGGTACTACCGTCCTACCAAGTGAGTGTAAAACGAAAGCCTGTAATTGTTTTACATGATGATAGGATTGCTGGTGTCTTTTTTCTGTCTCATAAACATGCAAGATTTCAGGTATATCTTTTTACTTATACTTACACTTAGGTCACACTACACATTCATGTACAAGACTAAAATGCCGGGAGCAAGGGGCTAGTAACCCCTTCTCCTGTATATATTACTAAATGTAAAAGGAGATACTTTCGTTTTTTTTTTTGGGCCACCCAGCAGAGGACATGCGTTAGTGTGGGTGCCTCAGAGCTAATTTCATTCTACTCCCCGTTTGGTGTACTATCCTCCACAAGCAGTATACATATATAGTATTGTAACCACGAACGAGAGGTATTTAATCAATAACAACACTGCGACTAAGTCGCAGTGTTGTTATTGATTAAATACCACTCGTTCGTGGTTGCAATACCATATATACTACCAATTCCTCTCTCCCTCTGTATCCCTCCTATTTTTCCTCTTCGTTTATCTTTGTCTTTCCACTTTTCTTTTCGCCTCCCTATTTTGCACTGTCCTTTTTTTCTCCTCTTCCTCTCTTACTCCTGTCTTTCCATGTATCCTTCTATCTCTCCTCTCCCTGAAAGCCATGTTAATGCAGGATACAGAGCTCATCCTTAGGATACTCCATCCTTCCATCATCCCACACCAGACTCCTCGAATTAAATAGTAGCTGAATGTTATTTAAAAGTATTAATGATATTAAAATTATTTTCCTTAAAATGGATATCTGGTAATTCTCCCTCATCCTCTAGATAAAACTTGCATACTTCTCTTTATCAGCACTTTGAATATATATTTTATATATTCTAATGAATAGATATTCAAAGAGAATTATAATCTGATGAATATAACCCTCTTGATGTGGGTGCTCTGAGGGATCAGATAATATACTCGTCGAGTGGCGTATATCTCAGTATATACATTATACACAACTCACACATGGGAGACTCAAATTAATAACGACGTTTCGGGTACACTTAGACCATTAACTAGTTATACAGAAGCGCGAAAGGTGATGATAATGTCGATGATGATGATATAATCGCCAGGAACGAAGTCCTGATACGCGTCTTTTCCAGATGGTGACTTATCAATGGCTCCCAAAGGAGTGCCGGAGTTTGTGTAAGTGATGTATCGTTTACAGCTCTAAGGCAGAGGTAGCCCTATGACAGGGCCACAGTGTCTTCTTCAGGTAAGATGGAGTACCGTTTACAGCCCTATGGTGGGGGCAGCCCTATGACAATGGCACGGTGTGTCTTCTTCTGCAAAAGTATAATGATGTGAGTCGTCTCCAATTCCACAGACTCGTCTGTTATCTTCACTACTCACACAGATATCGTAGGGAGTAGCAGAGGTAGTAGCGCATGGTATGGTTTGTTTAAATCTCTGTTATCTCTGGACAGGTGTTTTCACTGGAATGAAGCTCTCAACTCTCATAAGCTCTGCTCAATTTGAGCTATTCCTGGTACTCGGGCCACAGCTCTAGCACCGCAGTGACTCGGGAGGTTCTCCGGAGATTTGCTTATGTGTAGACTGAGCGCGAAGGGACGGGAGCCAGACTATATAAGAGATGGGAGCGGGGACGGTAGTATAACGAGAGGAGAGAAGTATTAAAGTGGAAGTAGTAGCAGTAGTAGTAGTGGTAGAAGTGGTAGTAGTAATTGTAGTAGAAAAATTAGTGCAGCAGAAAAATAAGGGAAGTTGGTAGAGACTTGGCGAAGACAGTATTGGTAGTAGTAGCCGAAGTAATAATGGATGGAGGTAGTCTACTAAGAAGATAAAAGAGGAGCACCGCAGGAGAGCTAATAACCCACTAGGGTAGAACTAAATCACAGTGGGACAAAGCCTCTGCCCATAGGCAGAGGATAGAAGAAGGAAAGAAATTGTAAAGACTTATTAGTTTACAGGTGACATATAACCCTTAATCCTAGTGTAGTTGGCAGATTTTAAATAATAAGCTATGCAATGACCTACACTGTCGATCGAATATGCTGAAAAGTTCACACTGTTTTCCCTGCTACAAATTATTATTATTATTACGCTCGGAAAGTTACGTTTGCTGTTCTAATGTTTTTGGTCTGTTTTTCCAATAACGTGAAATTGCGGGCAAAGCTGAGGGAAAAAAAATTTTTTTGACTGGTTTTATAGCCGTTTTTGGTGTTGTTTTCTTATTTGTATCTGTGTTTGTTACCAGCTTACAGCTCTTTTTGGTGTTAGCAGCTTATGACTATGCTTACCGCAACTAGCTTAAAGCTGTTCTTGGGTTCCTAGGTTATAGCTATGCTAATGTCTCAAGCTTATAGCTGAGCTTGGTGTTACAAGCTTATAGCTGTGTTTGGTATTAATAACTTATAACTGTGTTTGGTGTAACTTATGAAATATTGTGATGGGTATAACGAGATTGTTAAAAAATAAGCCTTTAAGCAGAGGCTAATAAAGCTAAAAATCATGTACAATGGGTTTTAAATTTTCTGGTAAGCGTATTTACTCAGGTAATGAAATCGTATTATAAACAATGTTCGTAATAATAAAAATATATTCTTATGTCTACACACACAAAAGCACACACACACACACACATTCACATATATATTTTTAAGTAAATAAAAGCTTTAAGAAGATAAAGCTTATGGAACAGGGAGAGAATGGATCTAGTGGCGATCAGCGAAGAGGCGGGCCATGAGTTATGACCCGACCCCTGCAACCACAAATAGGTAAGAACACACACACACATACACGTCAATACTCTTAATATACATGTACATACACTGTCACTATGCTATTATTGTTGTCATTAGTTATGAGGGTTGGTAGATGGTATGTACTCAGTGACCTCTTCAGATTTGTATTACGCACGTAGGTGGTCTGAAAGTCAGTTGGAAGCTGGACTCATTTGAGGCATTAATTCGGCTTGACAGACCCATATATCTATATTTTAATACAACGATGCCAGAGCATGGACGTGTGTTATTCCAGTCCTTTTCACTCCCTATCATACCCACAATAAAAATGGTGTCAGCGTCGGACAGAATTCTTTGAATGCTGGACATGGGAGTGATATTTGTAGTGTCTGAAGCAACGCTATCTCAGTCGACTTTATTTGAAAATTGCAACCGCTATTCTGTCGAATTCTGCTATCTGCAACCGCCAGGTGGATGGTTTCTTTAGTACGATGTACTTCAGCAACAGTGGCATCAGTGTTCAGAATTCTGTGTCCATTCTGAAATTCTGGTGTAATGTTTGTGTAAAAAAACGGCACCCACACCACCGTCATCTGGCTACATGTTCCCATTGTATTTGCCAGCCACTTACTAAGCAACCACACCATCCAACTCTCTTCAATCTGTAACAACATTATGGAAGCATCTGTATTCTTAGTGACCTCTGGAGATTCTTAAGTGATAGTTGAATATAGATGCGTTTTGACCCACAGATGGTCTATGGGCCATGGCGTGTTCCCATTGCCGAAATAGGAACTATTTGGAAGAATTCCCCAGAGTGAAGTGCACTCACAGCTTGGAGAAGGACAGTCTCCCTGTTGGATGCTGCAGCCCTGAGCATGTATATATATATATATATATATATATATATATATATATATATATATATATATATATATATATATATATATATATAGTATGTATATATATATATATATATACATATATACATATATACATACATACATACATACATACATATATATACATATATATACATATATATATATATATATATATATATATATATATATATATATATATATATATATATATATATATATATATATATATATTGATAGCTATATTTTTTCATTGCTATTTATTGCTGATGTATAGAAATATTTTGGGACCAGACCTAATTTAGAAAGCTCACCTAACCTAAATTAACCTTCATTATTTTTTTAGCTAAGTTCTGCTATATACATCACAGGTCAGTTTATATGTATTTAACATTGCTTAAAAATCAATGATATGCTAGATACAGTCAGACACAGAAGCAGGTGTAGCAGTGAAATAAAGAAAACGGACCATGGAGTTGAACTCTTCTCCAGGCTGAGGGACTGACCACCTCACATCCATCTCCAAGGTTGATGGACTGATTACGTCATTTTTATTTCACTTCTACACCTGCTTCCTCTGTATCTGACTGATGAATCCTAATGTGTAGGCGAAACGTTTTATCAATAGAGATACACAGGTGTTGCACATGTGTCTTAATCTTCAACTTGTCGGTATTATATTTTCAAAAGCATGGGCCAGTACACCTGCCGCAGTGCTCCTACTTTCTTCAGTTCTTATGTTAACTCGTCCATCTCACTCTGAAATTCGGGAAAATTCACTTGTATTAAATGCCTCGTAAAAAAAACCCACTGGAGTCTTTATTTAAACATATGAGCTTAATACAATGGAAAAGCAATTCAACTCTTCACTGTTAATAATTTGTTTTAGCTTACCATTGAAGAAATGTATATGGACCCTTATATACGAATGTATATATAACAGCTTTTCAGCTGTGAGTTTAATTATAGCTCTAGGCTATCAGGAAAGAGGAGGACATCCAAGCAAATATGATCATAGGAAGCAAAGGCGACTCTTGTGATCGTATTTGCTTCGACCTCCTCCTCTTTTCTGCAACATTGCAAGCTCCTGATGTGTTGATTGCAACACGAAAGGCATAGAGCTATCATTCAGCTCTACCCGTCGTTCTTTTGCATTATGTATCTCTTTTTCTCTTGCGATTTTGGATTAAATAGCAACTCTCTTCTTGCCATATAAGACAAGCGAAAATTTGTGTATGCAATAATTTCGCAAAAATAATTCTAAACCTAACGAAAAAAATATATTTCATTGTGTTTGTTTATTACTAAATTATTGTAAACGTATCTAAAATATATAGTTGGGCTAGGCTAAATTAAATTGCGCTTGTTATAATAAGGTTAGGTAAGTTTTCTAAGTTTCTTTTGGTACAAAATTGTAAATTTTTACATTAACATAAATGAAAAAAATATCTTTAAACGTATAAGAGAAAATTTTAGAAAGGACTTAATTTTAAATGAGTTCTTGCTAATTGACCAGTTTTACCTAATCATCACGACATTTATATATATACTTAAAGCGTAATGAACACTCGTTAATGCCGAATAATAACCCACGTGGAGACAGAAACACAGAAGATTAATTGATCTTCATATTTCAATCCATTTCTGCGATGCTCTTCAGCAGATATATTATTATTATTATTATTATTATTATTATTATTATTATTATTATTCAGTAATAATAATAATAATGATAATAATAATAATAATAATAATAAATTATAATAATAATAATATTTCGAATAACATACAAATGACCAAGTGGTACTCGTTTAATCCACCGGCCACTGTACTTGCATATTCTCTTACGTAAAGAAACTCGTAATGAAGTAATTTGAATAATCCTTTCAGGAGCCGCCCCATGCGTTGCCAGCAGCACCTGCAAAAATATATAATTAGCTTCTTCATTATTACTCGCACCCTGGCCCCTGGGGAATGTTTAATTGGTTATTTAATGCTCAGCTGGAGGCCTGCAGTGTTAGACTCTAGTTCGGGGCTCTGTGATTCTAGCTAATGATTGAAATAAGAGAGATGGGTAATATATTTTTTTTAATAAATATTCGGTATATGGACGGTAGTGATGAAAATAAGCGAGTTCCTTTTCCTCCTCTCTTCTGTCGGTCAAGGTTGATGGTAATGATAATGGCAATGACTTTATTTCAAATTAAGGTAAAAACACAGTAATTTCAAAGTCCATAGAATGAACAGCATTTCTGTCATATGGGAGGGAAGAGAGTTTGTTTCTGTGCGTACTCTACAACGAATTATCAGTCTTTCAGTTTTTTTTCACACGCACACACACCCTTGTAGCGACCAGTGAAGAGGCGGGGCCAGGAGCTGTGACTCGACCCCTGCAACCACAACTAGGCGAGTACACACGCACACACACACGCATACACACACACACACCACAACTAGGTGAGTACAACTAGGTGAGTACAACTAGGTGAGTACAACTAGGTGAGTACAACTAGGTGAGTACATACACACACACGCAGCCAAAGACTGCGAACCTTACTCAAGGAAAAGGATCTTGGGGTGAGTATAATACCGAGCACATCTCCTGAGGCACACATCAATCAAATAACTGCTACATCATATGGGCAAACCTAAGAATAGCATTTCGACATCTAAGTAAGGAGTCATTCAAGACACTGTACACTATGTACGTCAGGCCCATATTGAAGTATGAAGCACCATCATGGAACCCATACCTGGTCAAGCAAGTCAAGAAATTTAAGAAAGTGCAGAGGTTTGCAACAAAACTAGTCCCGGAGCTAAGGGACATGTCCTACTAGGAAAGGTTAAGGGAAATCGATCTGACGGCATTAGAGGACAGGAAGGATGGGCAGACATGATAACATAAGAACATAAGAAAGAAGCCTCACTGCAGCAGGCCTACTGACCTAAGATCAAGATCAAGAGAGTTTAGGTAAGCCCCTATGTGGGGGTAAGCGAGGAAGACGGGACAGACGAAGAATAGCGCTGGATAGGAGTGTTCATTAGTCGTAGAAATAGAGCCAGGAACCCAGCAGCTAAGGCGATCGTGGGACAGACTTGAGAAACAGGAATAACACGATGAGTTGCGTTGGTCTTGTGGAAGTTAAATGTCAGCAGACGTGACAAGCTGGCAGAAGGTTAGTCAGATCAGGGCAGGCAGAGAAGAACATCAGAGGGAGCCATACTGGTGGTGTTATTAGACGAGATTAGGGTGGCAGGTTTGAAGGAGATCCGGTGTCGGCATTTGGTGGTGCGAGGCAGGTCCAAGTCTCGTACCGGCTTAAGCCAATGACCCAACCTAGTCAGGTCAGGTCACATCAGACCTAGTAGCACAAGCTACTCAGGTCCAACTCAGACCCACCCACATCCACTCACGTATTTATCTAACCTATTTTTAAAACTACACAACGTTTTAACTTATATAACGGTACTTGAGAGTTTGCTCCACTCATCCACAATGCTATTACCAAACCAGTGTTTTCCTATATCGTTAATGACTCTGAATTTTTCCAACTTAAAACCATTGCTGTGAGTCCTGTCTTCGATAGATATTTTTAGCACACTTTTACATCCCCTTTATTTATTCCTATTTTCCATTAATACACTTCAATCATATTTCCCCTAATTCTACGCCTTTCTAGATAGTGCAGATTCAGGACCCTCAGTCTATCCTGATAGGGAAGATTTTTGATACATGGGATCAACTTTGTCATCCTCCTTTGTAAGTTTTCCAGAGTATTTATATCCATTTTGTAATACGGTGACCAAAACTGTGCAGCATAATCTATATGAGGCCTAACCAAAGATATATAGAGTTGAAGAACATGGCGACTCCTATTATTTATGCTTCTTGATATGAAGCCAAGAATTTTCTTCGCTTTATTGCGAACACTTATGCACTGTTGTCTTGGTTTTAGATTACTGCTAACCAGAACTCCCAAATCATTTTCGCAGTCAGTAATATTAAGATTTACATTATTTAGTTTATATTTTTCTGTCCAGTGTTTAGAACATTACATTTGTCTATATTAAACTGTAACTGCCACTTCTCCGACCACTGCATCAGTATCTTCCTGTGTAAAAACTGAGAGGAAGTGTTAAAAATTCTACACATTTCCTTATCACGGCCAGTGAGCTGACCTGAGTAACTTTTGAGTGGGTCTAGCTTGTCCCTAATCTTACTTCTGTGTACCTGAAAGAATTCTTTTGGGTTAGTCTTTGATTCATTTGCGACTTTAACCTCATAATCTCTCTTTGCTTTTCTTATTTCCCATTTTTCTCTCTCTTTAACTGAATATATTGATTTCTGCTGTCTACCTTTGTTTGCTGACCAGTTCCATTGTCTTTATTTGTAACTTTATGATGAATAATTTCATTTAAACATTTACTGTTTTCAACCCTAGTGGTGCAACATGACTGTTTTCCACACTCCCATACCTCAATCTTCTATCAGTTTAAAATCCTAGACAAGTCAGCAATGGCCCTCTCGATCGAGTAGGCAAATGCTACAACTCCTGCCAAAGAAAGATGTACCCCATCCCTTGCATACACATCATGTTTGCCATAAAAGTGGTCCCAGTTGTCAATGAATGGGATTGCAAGTTCCTTGCAGTATCTGTCTAGCCAGAAATTTACCCCAATTGCCCTAGACATCCATTCATTGCCCACTCCCCTTCTAGGCAAGATGCTATGTATGATTGGGGCCCCTCCCTTAAACCTAATTAAATCTATAGCTGACCTGTACCTATCTAACAGCTCTTCTCTACTACCCTTCCTAATATAATTTCCACCAGCATTGAGACAGATAATGGGATTGTTCCCATTATCTGACATGATATTATCCAACCTATTGTCTATGTCATCAACACCAGCTCCAGGAAAACACACTCTCTGTCTCACCTTCTTATTCTTATTACAGAAAGCACAGTCCATATATCTTACCTGTGAATCGCCAACCACACGAATGTGTTTACTGACCACTGAAGTACACTAATCCTGAAGAACAGAAAAGCGATTTCCTACATTCAAATCTTCTCTCTTAACTTTCCTTATTTTGGTGTTCCTCCCGTTACTGGGAACCACTCGCTACTTGTAGCCTGGTGCTGGACTGCTCCTCACTGCTGGTAGCCTCATTCCCCTCATCCACTCAGCCACCTCAAACTCACTCCCAAACCCATCGAGGTGAAATTTTAGCCTTCTAATTTCCTCATTCTAACGTCAGATTTTAAAACACTGCAGGAGCATGCCATGGCTTTGTAACCTTCCACATTAATCCCCAAAGCAGCTCAGGATCGTATATAACGACATATGAAATACTGAGAGGAATTAACAAGATGGATAGAGACAGGATGTTTCAGAGATGGGACACAACAAGTGGAAGTTGAAAGCTCAGATGAGTCACAGGGATGTTAGGAAGTATTTATTCAGTCATAGAGTTATCAGAAAGTGGAACAATCCGGAGAGTGATGTATTGGAGGCAGGATCCATCTAGAGGTTTTAGAAGAGGTACGATAAAGAGCTCTATTGGAGCAGGGTGACAGCGGACCTAGTAGCGACCAGCTAAGAGGCGGGGCCAGGAGCTGTGACGATCCCAGCAACAAAAAATAGGTGAGTGCACACACACACACACACACACACACATACACACACATACATACATAAACACACAAGCAATCAATATATAGACCAGTTCGGATACTGCTAGGCTTGAACACTAAAACTCGTTGCTGCGTAGGGCTGCCAAACACATGACATACCGGGCATGACAGGAATTACCATTATGGCAAACTCGAGTTCCAGTATTGCATTCTGAATTACAGGCGTCATAGAAGGCAGCGTCACACGCTGTATAGATTGGCCTCCTATCTTACTGGAGACATAGGAACCGCTGGATGGTGCTACATACATTGTGACACAGCTGACATATCACATATATTGTGTATAGTCCGGAATGACTCCTTGTTTGTATGTCTTTAGGGACGCATACACGACTGATAATATTATCAGCTATTGTGCTCAATCTTCTGGTGACTCCATGAGCTGAGAGAAGCTCAGCGTGTCTACCTGGGTAGTGTCTTGTTTTATGACCGACACTCATACTGCTAAGATCTGTCCCCTAAAACTCAAGGCCTTGGTTCATCTCAAGCACATTTAACCCTGTGTACAGTAGCCAAAGAAAATACAAACACCAGTCATGTTTGTTTCCATCTCCCTCTGCAATCAACGACACTACGATACCATTTAACCTTCTGCATAATTATAATTGGCGGCAGCAGCGTTCCAGTTAGCGTGTTGAGTCAGGCCAGAGAGAGGCACAGTATTGGTCAACAGTGCCGGCAAGCACAGCTCCACGACGACAAACACACTTCAACTTATTACTCCAATTCTACATTCCTAAAATAATTCATTGATTTTTTTTCAACATATTTGCATTTTGTCAATACCTTCAAGATTTTGTCATATGGGTGCCCTTTACCGGGCAGGCACGAAATATTCATACCTAAACACAAGCTTTTTGCGTGTGCCATCCTACTCTCACCACGTCACTAGGTTTCCACTTTTATAATTTCTGACCAATCACAAGGCTCCTATGAGTTGCTCCAGCTAGGCAGCAGTGGCGTCCACTCGCGTCCCACTGATTGGGTGAGAATAATGTAAACACGTTGAGCTGTGTGGTGTCCAAACCTGTTTTACTGCTGGTGTTATCCACATATATTCACCACCTCACAATGGCGGTAAGTTCTTGCTTTTATTTTTAGTACCAAAGTGAAGGTTTGAGGCATGTTTAGATAAATATCTAATATCTGTGTTGTGCTTATTATGACTGCAGGATGTAAATGAAAAAAAATACAAAAAAGGCACAAAATTTTTCATGCACGCCCGGTAAATTTTCCCCGTGGAATAAATAACTATGCATATATTGTTTAAGCTGTAAATATGCATTGAGTAGTTGTCTGGGTGTGTTCAGGACTATTTTATTGTCTTTGTAGATCCACGGATCTACAAAGACAATTTTATGGTGCTGCCTCCCAAAAGAAATCAAAATATGTCTGTGTTTTTGAGGATAACGAATCTGAACCATAGTCTGTGGAACAAAAATTGTTTGATAGTGGTGATGAATACTTGTTAGATAATTCACAAGTGTCAAGGGATAATGAGGAAGAAGTTACACCAGACAAAAAGCCAAGGGTAGCCAAGAAAAAGTAAGGTTTTACAATCGAGGAAAATCTTGATGAAGGTCTCCGGGGTGAATTTGTGCTCAGTGCTCAGACAGGTTGGGATGACATCGACGTCCGTAATATCCCTTTGCTTGCATACAAACTTAAACATCCTAATAAAACTGTCTCCATTTGATTATTTTATAAAGTTTCATACTCAAGAGATGATAGATAATATAGTGTTTAAGCATATTTTTATGCTAAACATAAAACATAAACACTAATTTTATAACCGACTCTGAAGAAATCACGAATTTCATAAGTATTCTTTTGTTCATGGGTTTATACCCATCCTTAGATGACTATTGAGCAAGTGAAACTAGGATCCCTAAGGTGGTGTCGTCTAAGAGGTTTACGTTGCTTAGATATAAGATTTATTTTAATGATAAAATGAAGGATGGTGACAGGAACCACAAAATCAGGTATCTTTAAGTGCACAAACTGTTGTTTGCTTGAAAATTCGAGCAATACTCCAGGCAGTTTACTGATGAAGTTATTGTTGGCTGCAAAACAAAGCCGTATAAGTGGGGATTCCAACTGTTTTGCCGTAGAAATGAAGATGGATTGATACATGATATACTCATGTATGAAGGAGCTACACATACAAACAAAATACATACACATATATATATATATATATATATATATATATATATATATATATATATATATATATATATATATATATTATACACACACAAACACACTAACACACACACACACTAACACACACACACACACAAACACACACACACACACACACACACATACTCACATACTAACACACACTAACACACGTTTGTGTGTGTTAGAAGTTGAAGACTCAGATAAGTTAGAGGGATGATAGGAAGTATTTCTTCATTCATAGAGTTATCAGGAAGTGGAATAGTCTAGATAGTGACGTAGTGGAGTCGGGAACCATACATAGTTTTACGATGAGGTATGATAAAGCTCATGGAGTAGGGAGAGAGAGAGGACCTAGTTGCGATCAGTGAAGAGGCAGGGCCAGGAGCTATGAATCGACCCTTTCAACCACAAATAGGTGAGTACACACACACACACACAGAAACAGCTCGGTGAGCACATGCAATGTCATTAATATTCAACAAATAATCCAATTGGATACTCATTGGCCGCAACCCGTAAATCGAACCTGGCAAATTTGCCTTTTTATTGGTTATTTAATGCTCGACCGGTCTCTCTTTTTGTAGGGAGGAGACAGGTGACGAGGGAGGAGCGAGGCAACACGTTTGGTAGAATTGTAATGTTTAGTATATGGATGGACATGACATACCTGTGACATACCTGTGACAAGTTTCGTGGGTTATTACACCCTCGCAGTCCAACATAGGCTCAGACTTCCTTGTTGATTGTCTGTTTCAAACTGTATAATGTGAAAGGTGAGAAGCGATTACAATTGTATTACACAAGTGTTTAATTACTTCTTTGGTTCTTTAAACATTCCTGAGTTTAAAGAACCAACCTGCTAGAAAATCTTCCTTACTTTCCTCTTTGGCATCTGTTTTCCTTGTTATAATAAGGTTAGGAAAGTTTTCTAAGGTTCTTTTGGTACAAAATTATTAATTTTTACATTAACATAACTGAAAAAAATATATATTTAAACGAATAAGACAAAATTTTAGAAAGAACATAATTTTAAATGAGTTCTTGCTAAATAACCAGTTTTACCTGTTCGCACACACACACACACACACACACACACACACACACACACACACACACACACACACACATATATATATATATATATATATATATATATATATATATATATATATATATATATATATATATATATATATATAATAATAATAAATGGCTGACACATATCTAGATAATTCTAATCTTTCACTTTCTTTGACCATTTTATTATCAGCTGTATCGTATCTCATCAGAACTCCCCCTTCGATAACGTTCATTCATTCAAATATATTCACCTCTCGTTCCCACTCACCTTTCGCCCACACATTCATCCACAACGTAAACACCTTGAATTAACTTCTCTACCTCCCCCATCTCCCCACTACCACCTTCAATCTCCCACTCCAGCCACCCACTTGCCCACCCTCCTATTGGCTCCACGCTCCATCCCGTTACCCCATTTTCTCGCCTCTCTGTTTATTGTTGAAATGAGCACCAACGAGGAGTCGTGTTAAGGAATAATTCATGAGAGCTATTAAGGTCAGCCTCTTGTACGGCAGGAAATTTTGTTGTACACAGTGTGGAGCCACAGGTGTGAAGATAAGAGAGAGAGTCAGACAGACAGAGAGACAGACATACAGAGGCAGACAGACAGATACAGAGAGAGAGAGAGAGAGAGAGGACAGGCTCCATTTCCCGGACAGCAATAAGAGAGTTTCTACACAAGACGGGCAACAAGCAGCAACTACAGCTGTCGCCTTCTCAAGAATATCACTTCATCTGAGATCTTTTATTTCTAGGTTAACTCGAGTCTGGAACATATTCGTACAGAGTAATGACATCAACGAAATAAAGTCAGTTGATCAAATGAAATCGCTGGCCCATAGATGGCTCCAACTTTATCCTGTTCCCTATTTGTATGTCTCATAACAATAAAAAAGCGGTAAAATGAGCTCAGGTAGGTAACAGCTCTTAGCTTGTAAATAATATTAGGAACCCTTGTAAAATCGTGTGTAAAAGAGAGAGAGAGAGAGAGAGAGAGAGACCGATGTACTTTACTCGGGAACTCCGTTTCGCTCTTAAATCGACAATATGACGCTGTCGCTCCCACCAACCTAGGAAAAAAAAGCTCACCTACTGGCAGTCTATTTGCTTCTCGAGATGAAAGACCATCATCGAGAGGGTTAGCCTTCATATGTAACTTCAAGTACTGTGTCAACGTTGTCTGGAGTGAGAGTAAGATAAAATAAAAAGAAATCAATATCCTCAAATCCTGCAAAGTAGGTAATTCTAAGGGAAAGGTACAGTTACAAGTTTACACGATGATGGAGAACTAGCTGAGTTATATCTAGCTTCAATTTACAAAATGTGTTGCTCTGAAATTTGCGTTAGATGAACTACTTGTGTAACTGCAAAGAAAGTTCTCTAGCAGTGAGTTGAATCAAATGATATTATATATACACACACACACACCTCATCACAATCTCCACCTTTACAGCAATTCCCCATAGTTCCTCGCCAGGTCTCCCACTTCCCCAACTTTCATGTACCCCCAGACCACAGTTTTAAAAAAGAAATTGAAGGTTTGGTATACAGACGCCGACGGAATAACAAATAAATGTGAGGAGTGGCATAAAAGAATCAAGGAGACGTCCCCAGACATCATAGCACTCACAGAAACGAAACTCACCAGGATGACAACAAACACAATCTTTCCACCCGGATATCAGATCCTGGGGAAAGATAGGGTGAGCAAAGGGACGGGGGATTAGTTGCACTTCTAATTAAAAACCGATGGGGATTTGAGGAATTGGAAGGAATGAACGGAATGGGCGAAAGAGACTACATAGTAGGAACAATTCAGTCTGGGGGCCCTAAGGTGGTAATTGCAGTGATGTACAACCCACCACATAACTGCAGGAGGCCAAGAGAAGA
>WNWK01002006.1:132500-160000 GCA_009830355.1 Cherax destructor | reverse complement strand
ATTGCAAACAATCCACGGTACGGGCGGGAATTGAACCAGCCGTGCCAGCTGGTCCAGTGGCTAACGCCTCGGTCTGGAGCTTTACGACTCACTCACCGCGAGTTCAATCTCCGCCCGTACCGTGGTTTCTCTGAGTAGTTGTCTGTGGCTGCTGGGGTCCAGATGTAGCACCAGGCCTCGGCACTCAGTAATTCACGAGTGCATCACAGCCATTATCAGCTCTACACCTTAAACTATGTCTGGACCCTTTCTTCAGCCATATCGTCTCCCCTTCCTAACCATCATCATACTGAAGAAGTTCTTCAAGACTACCCAGTGATCACACCCTCTGATCACTTGGGCACCAGATGTACGCTGATCAGTTGGGCACCAGATGTACCCTGATCAGTTGGGCACCAGATGTACCCTAATCACGAGAGTATAAATATACTTCTGATTTCTTTGCCCTTAATGCCTATGCCCAGTGACCTTCAGGCATCGAGTGCTCAATTTACTTGCCAGATAAGGTCATAACTTTAGCTGGGACTCAACTAGACGAGGTACTATTTGTTTAGCCAAGCGTCTTGCAGTGACATATTAAAATGAAGGAACCGGGACCGGTTATCTACACTCAGGAAATTTATTGGAGGAACCGTTTTTCCGGTAGCAGCTTCTTCAGTCATTAGGACTGAAGAAGTCACTCGTGGCTAAACATTTCCTCTAATAAATGTCCTGAACTGTACGTAAATGTGTTTTTCCACAGTCATCAAAGTATCCATATTATGTTACACTCTTATTCATCAAGAGTCCACGTTAACAGTTTGAGAGCGTCTACTGAAGAAAATCCTGAACTTGTGAGTACAACAGACGTTGTGAGAGTTGTAGGAACCACTGGGGTAAACTGGTGGATATTTTCTCCAGAAGATGAATACAAACTTCCTCCTTAATCAGTTTGGCGTCTAAGAATTCATTAGTGAAGTTTTTGTGTTCGCATGTACTAGTTTTGCTCCAGTTTTTAGAGACTTCTACATAAGTACCTTTTTCCACATCTGGTCGGTATCACCATCGAATTTTCCACTTTGATGACTGCTCAGCATCCCTGAGGAGTGAGCCTTACTCCGGATACACTGATGACTGCGCAGCATACCTGAGGAGTGAGCCTTACTCCGGATACACTGATGACTGCTCAGCATTCCTGAGGAGTGAGCCTTACTCCGGATACACTGATGACTGCTCAGCATCCCTGAGGAGTGAGCCTTACTCCGGATACACTGATGACTGCGCAGCATCCCTGAGGAGTGAGCCTTACTCCGGATACACTGATGACTGCTCAGCATCCCTGAGGAGTGAGCCTTACTCCGGATACACTGATGACTGCTCAGCATCCCTGAGGAGTGAGCCTTACTCCGGATACACTGATGACTGTTCATCCCTCAGGTCACTCATTTATGAAACACAAAATAAATAAAAGCCGACTCATTGTTGAAGATTGTGATGGAGGTGAAATTCGAAAAACCATCTTGCATATAAACTTTGAATGTTCATCGAAAATTTTTACTTAAAACATCCGTAATGAATGCTGAAATATCACGAGAGTAAATGATAATTCAAACGAACACAAAAAAACTGATGCTTAGTGAGAAAAACACGAAACGCAATTATTGCAGAAGGAACCACTCACGCATCATCTCACGCATCATCTCACGCATCATCTCACGTATCATCAAACTGATGATTAACACGTCAAGCAACTGCACAGAAATTATCATTAGCTTAATACTGAGTAATAACTGTTGTAGCTATTTTTTGCGAGACAGTGATGTGCACAGTGTAATGTCTGAGAAGCATCATAGAACAACAAACCTTATACTAAGAGGGAGTTAGTATAATAGTTTAATACTCTGTCAGTCGCCTATAATTAGCTTTGTTTGCCAGCTGCTGGCCTTTGGCGCAGCATCTGGTATTATTACCTATATCATTGTAGTGAATACTAGTTAATATATTAAAATTATTAGTCTATATTCATGTAATATATATATATATATATATATATATATATATATATATATATATATATATATATATATATATATATATATATATATATATATATATATATATATATATATATATATATATATATTCATAGTGGTTGTCTTGCATATAGGAATTCGCAAGAGCAGGCGAAATATTACAAACACTGATCTCTGGCCGACGGAGACTCGAACCTACGAACCTTGTGACGCCAAGGTATTGGACCAGTGTGGTACGGTCGGTAAAGCACTGCGTACCTTGTCACAAGGTTCGTAGGATCGAGTCTCCGTCGGCCAGAGATCAGTGTTTGTAGGTATATACATATATATGCGTCCACGAACAAGTGGTTTTTCAGCAAATTGTACTGGAGGGAAATCGAACCCTTGATACTTGTTACTCGCCACCCGAGTAGCAAGTAAAAATTCTGAGACGCCCTAGAGCACTGAGCCATCAATGTCACATACATCAGGTGCCCTGTAGTAGGGATGTATAGGATGTGAACAATTTAGATATCCGGGATGCGGATGTGTATACGGATGTCTTACTTACTCATTTTACGGATGCGAATGCGCATGTAAGAAATTGCGCGGATGTTCCGCGGATGTTGATGCGGATGTAAAAAATTGTGCGGATGTTCCGCGGATTTCGGATGCGGATGTATATGCGGATATCTGTTTGCTGCGAAATACGGATGCGGATGCGAATATCCGATACATCACTACCCTGTAGCTTGCCACAGCCACGTATGTGTCCGCATCAGGAGTGACATGTCCAGTGCTACTGGACACCTAATGTATGTTACATTGATGGTTCAGTGGTCTAGCGCGTCTCGGAATTTTGACTGGCTACTCGGGTGGCGAGTTAAAATATCAAGGGTTCGATTCCCGGCCAGTGCAGTTTGTTCGCGGGCATGCTCTTGCACTTTTAGGATATTAATATCCTCGTGATAATTTGTGAATACCTCTTTTGATTCGCTTCAAATCTTCAACTCGCCATTGGTGTGAGTCCTGTCTAGGCTAGATATTTTTAGCACACTATTTACATCCCCTTTATTTATTCCTGTTTTCCATTTATACACCTCAATCATATCCCCCCTAATTCAACGCCTTTCTAGAGAGTGCAGATTCAGGGCCCTCATTCCCCGAATCTGGACTCTCTAGAAAGGCATAGAATTAGGGGGGATATGATTGAGGTGTATAAATGAAAAACAGGAATAAATATAGGGGATGTAAATAGCGTGCTGAAATATCTAGCCTAGACAGGACTCGCAGCAATGGCTATAAGTTGGAAAAATTCAGATTCAGGAAGGATATAGGAAAGCAATGGTTTGGTAACAGAGTTGTGGATGAGTGGAACAAATTCCCGAGTACCGTCATAGAAGCTAAGACGTTGTGTAGTTTTAAAAATAGGTTAGATAAATAATGAGTGGGTTTGGGTGGGTGTGAGTTGGACCTGACTAGCTTGTGCTACTAGGTCAGATGCCGTGCTCTTTCCTTAAGTGAATGTGACCTGACCTGACTAGGTTGCCGGGTCACCATTTGGAGAAGACCCGGGCCGGATGTACCGGCGAACATACAACAACAACAACCTGACTAGGTTAGTTCATTGGCTTAAGCCGGTGGGAGAATTAGACTTGCCTTGCATGGGCCAGTAGGCCTGCTGCAGTGTTTCTTTTTTCTCATGTTCTTATTTAACTACGTTAGAACTCTATGTCGCACTGTTGGCATCGCATGCATTGACGTACAAGGGATTGGACTTACGTAATACGGGGATCTCTTTCTAGAATAATGCAGCTACGTAGGTACATCGAGTTAACCTCCGGGGTTAATACTGAGAACGAAGTCTTCTCATCGTGTAAATAACTACTTGCCAGATGATGGTTAAACTACCAGAACTGCTGAGACTGGGGGGAAATTTCGACGTCATCATAGCCTCCGCTCAAGAGCGTCATTTTTAAAGCACAATCCTATGACAAGTATATTACCAATCCAATGATACAACCCACAACAGTCTGCTAAAACTCAAGTACCGTGTCAATGGTTGTAAGCCGATGTCACCTCTCTGTCGCACAGTCATGGAAATACGTTAAGCTTACTACTCATCACGCTGGATTAAGGGTTTACAGTTGTCTGCATACAGTGCTGTGCGTATGAGTTTTTTCAAAACGTATGTATAGAGGGTTTCTATTTAGTGCTTGTTGAACAGATGTAAAATCTGCAAACACATTTCCCCAAGCCTAGGAATCGAACCCAAGCCTTTGGGTTGAGAAGTGTGCGCTCTGTCATAATTAACTTCCAAGTTATACTTCCAAGTTATACTTTTCGCTAGCATGGGAAATAAAGAACTTCAATGCAATTTATTAAGGCGAGAGGAACACTTAGTTTTAAGTTTATGTCAAAGATCCGCTTATCAGCTTTCGTCTGGAGACGTATCCTGACTTTTGTTCTAGTCTAAGGCAACTTGACTCCTTCGAGAGGTCGCAGACAATCCTAGTCGCAAGCTTACTTGACTTCTGGGAGTTATTGTATCCAGTCCTAGTTCGATGGTTACTTCTCTCCTCCGAGCTGTCGCAAAAAATCCTTGTTCTATAATAACTTGGTCCCTCAGAGGGATCGTACGCAATTTAAAAGTAGTAAATCCCCTGACCATGTAACGGCCGGTGAATATTGTCCCTGTAACAGCTATTGATTTGTAATAGCTATTTATCAGTAATAGCTATTGACCGTTTGATCATCTGTGCGTCTGCCAAACTGCCAAAGGTACTTGATACCAAGGCTAAGCCTGGCTAATACAACATTAGTTTGTTCACATTGCTAGTTGCTCCGTAGACATACTTTGCTTTTGTTTATGTTATCATAGTGAGCAACCGGGCTGTGGTTCGTACGTCAGTTTGCGTGCGGCCAGCAGTAACAGCCTGGTTGATCAGACCCTGATCCACCACGAGGCCTGGTCTCAGACCGAGCCGCGGAGATGTTGACCCCCGAAAACCTCTCCAGGTATACTCCAGGTAATAGATCTACTCAGGCTTCTAACTGCATTCCTATACTCAGTAGATATAATGAAAATGCATTTCAATTGATATAAACGAAATACATATCACACCATAATTTAAAGTGGGTTCTTACCATGGTAAAACATGCATAGGATGGCCGTGTATATACACTTAAGAATACACTCCTTTTGGTATATATACCTGTGCTTGGTTAGTTTGTTAGTTAGATGTAATGCCTATCGAATGCAATAGGGTCATTAGGTATCCCCGAATGTGTAACTTTAGAAGATTGCCTGAGTATATTTTTTTTCCCCTTCAATTTTTCGATTTTGGCTCATAACTCGAGAACGACTCATCTAACCGGCTTTAAATTTTCAACACTTATGTATGGTAATGAGGACCAAATAATAAACAGTGAAATTCATTTTAATTCAGTAACTAATGAATGCTTCTTCTAATAAACAGAACATTCTATGTGAAGGAAGATATTACGTATATCACTTTAGTCCGAGTAGGAACAAATCAGAAAATTTACTGATTTTGTTTTAAAACTTGAAATAGTTAAAGTGAGATTATTTACTGATCGTCTTCAAACGTTATTAAAATACATCTTATCGCTCACTTTGTGCTGTGTAAATTTCCATGTCAATTTTATTAAGCTAATTGTTTCCCATGAAATAATTAGAGAATGCTTCTAACGATCAGTTTCAAACCCAAGTGCTGTTGTATCCTAATAGAAGGTATAAATTAAAGCAATGTATGTACAATGCGTAATGTATACCTCACGCTGTATAATACACTAGATTGTTACCCTGTTGTCGTAGGGATAGAGACGACGGTGAGGCTTGACAATATTATAAAACTTTCTACACACGTTTATAGTATATACACACTCTTGGTTTTCTCTTTAACTTTTTAAAATCTCATTGAAGGGATTTAAAAAAAAAAACTTTTGGACGTCTTCAGTAAAACGTATCATTCAGTCCAGTTAGAAATGATGGCCAGACAGTAGGGTGCATCATGACTCACGAAATCGTAATGACACGACCGCGGGTTCGAACCCCACCCGTGGTATGGTTTAGTAGAGTGCATTGTGTTATAGTCAAGAAAATGAACCTGGATAGTAAAACAAGCAAAATATATGTTGGTAAACAAGTGTACATTATGACAACTTATCGCTCTGTGTAGATCATGACTCTTCCTACAAAGGAAGAAACCATTTCCTGATAAACCCTCGTTCTGAAACGTCTGTTCTTCACTATTGTCTGCACTCCGTCCTTTGGATCTTAGATTCTTTTACCTCCTGATCCTCCTCCAGCACTGAAAGCTAACTACCACTCTTCCTTCTAATGGAATTTGATCTCACTTTGCATAAATCCAATATAGCTGTCAGTGGCCAGCATAATCTGGCTATATTTTACCTTCAAGTTGAGATTTATATCTGATATACTCCACTGTTTTGATATTATGCTGCTAAAGGAATTAAACTAAACTGCATGCATTATGTATGGGCGTCTTCTTCATTTACATATGTGAAGTTCATCGATATAAATATTGCATTTTTTGAGGTTTGTGAAATGAAATGATTATCTCATAAATTTTCAGAGATTTGAACATCATTTGAATTGCGGTGTAAATCAAACCTAGTGTGAGTAAACAAGTTTCTTGTGTGAATTATATCAACATTACTGTATGTAACATGTTACTCGCTTTGTTATGATAACTTCAGCTGTATACGTGCTGCCAGCAGTAACAGCCTCGTTGATCAGGCCCTGATCCACCAGGAGGCCTGGTCATGGACCGGGCCGCGGGGGCGTTGATCCCAGGAATACCCTCCAGGTAGACAGGAATACTCTCCAGGTAGACAGGAATAACCTTCAGGTAGACAGGAATAACCTCCAGATAGACAGGAATACCCTCCAGGTAGACAGGAATACCCTCCAGGTAGACAGGAATACCCTCCAGGTAGACAGGAATACCCTCCAGGTAGAGGAATACCCTCCAGGTAGACAAGAATACCCTCCAGGTAGACAGGAATACCCTCCAGGTAGACAGAAATACCCTCCAGGTAGACAGGAATACCCTCCAGGTAGACAGGAATACCCTCCAGGTGGACAGGAATACCCTCCAGGTAGACAGGAATACCCTCCGGGTAGACAGGAATACCCTCCAGGTAGACAGGAATACCCTCCAGGTAGACAGGAATACCCTCCAGGTAGACAGGAATACCCTCCAGGTAGA
This sequence comes from Cherax destructor, assembly GCA_009830355.1. NCBI lineage: Eukaryota > Metazoa > Arthropoda > Malacostraca > Decapoda > Parastacidae > Cherax > Cherax destructor. Next base: position 152,754 of record WNWK01002006.1, on the reverse strand, counting down.
CAGGAATACCCTCCAGGTAGACAGGAATACCCTCCAGGTAGACAGGAATACCCTCCAGGTAGACAGGAATACCCTCCAGGTAGACAGGAATACCCTCCAGGTAGACAGGAATACCCTCCAGGTAGACAGGAATACCCTCCAGGTAGACAGGAATACCCTCCAGGTAGACAGGAATACTCAGGTGACAGAATACCTCCAGGTAGACAGGAATACCCTCCAGGTAGACAGGAATACCCTCCAGGTAGACAGGAATACCCTCCAGGTAGACAGAAATACCATCCAGGTAGACAGGAATACCCTCCAGGTAGACAGGAATACCCTCCAGGTAGACAGGAATACCCTCCAGGTGGACAGGAATACCCTCCAGGTAGACAGGAATACCCTCCAGGTAGACAGGAATACCCTCCAGGTAGACAGGAATACCCTCCGGGTATATTGCTGTGCTGTCATAATAACAGCAGCAACACACTAGGATATTAAAAGAACTGCAGCCACATTGCTGCATGCTATGTTGCCGACAGGTATTGTAGCAACACGCTATGATGAAACACTGTCTTTCAAGCTGTGTTCCAATGAAACACTGTAGGTGCGCGCTGTGTTGTGAAGAAATAATCTAGCCGCATGATACCTTATCAAGAAACAATGTTTCAGGGCTATATTATCACAAAACACTGTACACCTGAGTTATCATGAAATAATGTTGCTGTAAGCTATGTTATAATGAAAATACATAGTGTTATCACCCTATGTTATCATGAAACAATATAAAAACACACTATGATAACATAAGATACTGTTTATGCACAGTACGTTAGGACACACTGTAGCCACACGCTGTTTTTAACAGATATTTTAACTTGAGATAAATTCAGACGTAAATTTCCTCTTATTCAGAAAATCTCACTGAACGTATATATGTTTAAATATGTATATGTTGAGAAGGAATAGAAATAATATATGTATTTGTGTAGCTGTGCCATCAGAGTTCACTGCTGACATGTTGACAACAGCACCATCACTGTGGTGACCTGCTGACATCACCATCACTGTGGTGACCTGCTGACAAGTACACCATTATAGTGATGATCTGATAACTGCTATAACATTACAGTAATCACCTGCTGAGAGCTACTTCATTAGAGTAATCACCTGTTGACAGCTTCATCATCACAGTGACAGTCATGATATCCAGACCATGAAGTAAATCCCATAAAACCACTTTAGACGCCCTAAATTAAATAACATTTGCAAGGCAAAAACTTGCAGTTGTTATTAACACAAGTATTCTAAATTATGAATAGGCATGGTAATCACTACTCGAAAAATATTATTTTACTATGCTGTAAAATAACACATAATAATGCTTTTACGATTAATGACAATTTTTTTTACTCTAAGCGAGTGGTCACAATGAAGTATCTAATGACTAGAGAATGGACGGTCTGGAGCGTCGTCTAGTTTCAACTCCATTTTGTGGGTTTGCTGCGAGAAGGAGAGGAAAATATATATATATAGAATAAAGCAATTGAATGTATTAAAGCTATTGTAAGTCTGCAAGACTGCGAAACGTATGTGACGAGGCAAAACTTTAAATCAAATGCGACCTGGTCACGAAACAATTGACCAGGCAACGTTTCGCTCTCCAAGAGTTTTGTCAAGCCGTTATGGCTTGATAAAGCTCCTGGAGAGCGAAACATTGTCACTATAAAATGTCACATTAGTTGCACTTGTGTCCTTTTATCTAACTTATTGTCGGTAATTCTACCAACATTAATACATTACTCACTATCACTGTCTTTCAAGAGGAGTGCTTACATTATAGCTCATATGTCTTTACAGATTGCAATATCCCCACTTCTCCAGGGTACAGCCACTGTATTTGCCAAATATACTGCAGAAATACCAAGTTGGACAAAGTTAATGAGCTGTGGTAACAAATGTCCCTGGTAGAAGACAAGTTGTCGAAACTTTGCAGGTGCCACAGTGTGAAGACACACTGCTGCAGCGACACTTCAGGCAAACTATCAAGCTTGTCATCTGGAAGCAGAGTCTCGAGAATTCCCCAGTCATTTCAACCTCAACCGAAGGAAATTACTTGATAATAAACTAAGAATTAAGTCAAGTCATCCAGTAGATGACACGTTTACTGGCCCAGAAGGACATGCTTGAGTTTGCCAGCCATCAGAGAGCAATTTCATTCTGAATAGTCTTTCATTCTCTGCAGCAGGCAGGTTGCCGACCTTCTCAAATATAGCCGAGGATAATATGGACCAGCAACTCTTGTGATGAAGATCACTAATTGATTCCTCCGTTTTTACCGCTTCCCTCTGTATATAAAAATTCGTGTGAATTATCACACGAATCTTTATATACAGAGGGATAAAAAAGAAGTGTTTAACATTTGCTGGAAAATGACTGGTAAGAAACAGATCTGGTTAAGTTTCAGACGAGGAACAGACCCAGTGTCAGACAAGGGGCAGACCCAGTGTCAGACAAGAGGCAGACCCAGTGTCAGACAAGAGGCAGATCCAGTGTCAGACAAGGGGCAAACCCAGTGTCAGACAAGGGGCAGACCCAGTGTCAGACAAGGAACAGACCCAGTGTCAGACAAGGGGCAGACCCAGTGTCAGGCAAGGGGCAGACCCAGTGTCAGACAAGAGGCAGAACCAGTGTCAGACAAGGAACAGACCCAGTGTCAGACAAGGGGCAGACCCAGTGTCAGACAAGGAACAGACCCAGTGTCAGACAAGGGGCAGACCCAGTGTCAGACAAGGGGCAGACCCAGTGTCAGACAAGGGGCAGACCCAGTGTCAGACAAGGGGCAGACCCAGTGTCAGACAAGGAACAGACCCAGTGTCAGACAAGGAACAGACCCAGTGTCAGACAAGGGGCAGACCCAGTGTCAGACAAGGAACAGACCCAGTGTCAGACAAGGGCAGACCCAGTGTCAGACAAGGGCAGACCCAGTGTCAGACAAGGGGCAGACCCAGTGTCAGACAAGGAACAGACCCAGTGTCAGACAAGGGGCAGACCCAGTGTCAGACAAGGGACAGACCCAGTGTCAGACAAGGGGCAGACCCAGTGTCAGACAAGGGGCAGACCCAGTGTCAGACAAGGGGTAGACCCAGTGTCAGACAAGGAACAGACCCAGTGTCAGACAAGGGGCAGACCCAGTGTCAGACAAGGGACAGACCCAGTGTCAGACAAGGGGCAGACCCAGTGTCAGACAAGGGGCAGACCCAGTGTCAGACAAGGGGCAGACCCAGTGTCAGACAAGGGGCAGACTCAGTGTCAGACAAGGAACAGACCCAGTGTCAGACAAGGAACAGACCCAGTGTCAGACAAGGGGCAGACCCAGTGTCAGAAAAGGAAAAGATCCAGTGGCAGACAAGGAACAGACCCAGTGTCAGACAAGGGGCAGCCCCAATGTCAGACAAGGAACAGACCCAGTGTCAGACAAGGGGCAGACCCAGTGTCAGGCAAGGGGCAGACCCAATGTCAGACAAGGGGCAGACCCAGTGTCAGACAAGAGGCAGAACCAGTGTCAGACAAGAGGCAGAACCAGTGTCAGACAAGGAACAGACCCAGTGTCAGACAAGGGGCAGACCCAGTGTCAGACAAGGAACAGATCCAATGTCAGACAAGGAACAAATTTGGTGTCAGACAATGAACGGATTCAGTGCCAGAAAATGATGAGATCCTGAGTCAGACAACAAGCAGATTAAGTAAGTGTTAGACACATGATAAATCCAGTAAGTTACAGACAAGGAATAGACCGATGACAGATAAGGAACAGATCCAGTCTCTGATAAGGAACAGATCCAGAGTCAAACAAGGAAAAGATTCAATAAGTGGCAAAGAAAAGACCGAATGTCAGACGTGGAGCAGATTCTGTGTCAGACAAAGAACAGGTACAATAAGTGTCAGACAAGGAACAGATCCAGGTCAGTATCAGATAAGGGACAGATGACTTAAGTGTCAGACAGGTAACACAGATGTAGTAGAACAAAGAACAGATCCAGTTAGTGTAAAACAAGACACAGATGTAGTAGAACAAAGAACAGATCCAGTTAGTGTAAAACAAAACACAGATGTAGCAGAACAAAGAACAGATCCTGTTAGCTCAGAACGAGATCCAGTATCTGCAGAGCAACCAGCAGATCTTATAAAAATATTCATTAGCATACGGCACTAAAACACCAGTTAATTGCAATTTAAATTAACGTTCTCACTCGAGAACTGAGCTTCTTACTATTAGAAATGCAAATTTTAATGATTCGCTAATATCACACACATGTTAATCCATTTAGCCATTTTATCGACGTGAATCAAGTCGTGCAGTTGCGAGGGTAAATTCAGCAAATTAAGCATATATACCTTGCATAATGAGTGTTTGGTGAACAGTGAGTCGAAGTTATATTAGCTTACCTGATGATTCTAGTTTGCATTTGCAGGAAGTTATTATTGCCAATCAAGCGGTTAAATTTATGTCCAACTATGGCTATATATATGCCTTCATGATAAAATAGTTTGTACCAGACAACAGTGGTGTGTCAGCGTAGACATGTGACCCCATGAAACAGCAGTGATAATAGCAGAAATTATGTGTTACCATGGCTATGTGGCCCCATGAAAATACCGTAACTTGTAAAAGGTAACAGTTATGTGTCATGGCTTCGTGGTCTCTTGATAATAATTTTGAAAGAGATAACCGAGAACAGATATCAGAGGAGCAGATCTACATAACAGCTAACAACACACCTGCTTTCTGTCCTTAAGTGGTGAGTGCTTTATGAAGAAAGGAAGGAAACGCATCTGTCTCAGGTAGGTAACGTGTCTCTCTTAAGATTACTAGAAAGAGGCTCGAGCCTTCACCACTCACTGTGATGACTGACTGGCAGAAGCAAAACACAGGAAAACAACAACAAAATTATATTAAATACAAAGAGACAGATGTAACATTTACGATATGGGCTCCGAACTGATGACAAATAAACACTGATGTTTCCGTCAAGGTTAAATAAGAGAAAAAAGGCCAAAGTGAGAGATTAGAGTACATGGAAAAAGCAGACAGCAGGAAAAACCACTACCCATATCAAGGCAAATCTGCTGAGCAAAAACTAGTTACCTCTTATTCTGCATAATTCTGTGTGGATATCTTATATTATTATATTGAAGAGAAAAGGCTAAATCCGAAGGAATCATGCAGGAAATGGGAGGCAATGGGGTTCGATCCAAAATAGGGTAGTGTGTGTGTAGCAGGAGATTGAACAAAGAGACGTAACCCGGAGATAATACTGTCTTGTGAATGTAAACAATAAATTAATGAATAAGGAAGAGAATTTAGCTAAGTATTATAAAGACAAGAAAGTTAAAATTAAGGTTGAAATGATAAGGAGATCTGTAAGAGATAAAAAAAATATCATAATAAACTGTAGTAGACGTAGAGAGATAAATATATATTGGGAAAGTATATATTGACAGGTATTTATGTGATGCATATAGAGCAGTGTGTACTGAAAAGATCAAGTCTATTAGGCAGCGAAATTTATAAAGTTATCAGAAAATTACAGAAATCCAGCAGAAATGAAGATAATAAATACCTTTAATAAGAACAATAGCGAATGACTGTCCTTATTGCGTCCAGTCACGCTAAAATAATTCCAAATAATCCCAGTAAATGGGTTAGAGGAATCTTTAAAAATAAAGTATAACCTATTTTGATCTGAGTGGCTATTACCCCTTTCATAACACCTCATCTGAGTACTTTTGTTGTATATAATCTTTCACATCTTGCCTCTGTGTATTCTAGTCTCTTCTGCATACTTGGATTTTGTGCTTATTGATTCTCGTGATGTCTATGTATAAACATTATATATTTATATGAAATAGTGAAACGTTCATAATTATGACGTGAACTAAATAGTTCCTATGAACAGCGTGTACTCATCTATTTGTACTCACCTATTTGTGGTTGCAGGGGGTCGATTCACAGCTCTTGGCCTCGCCCTTTCCTTAGTTCCAACTAGGTCCTCTATCTCCTTGCTCCAAGCGCCTTATCATACCTCTTCTGAAAGCTATGAATGGATCCTGTCTCCACTACTTCACTTCAGATTGTTCCACTACCTAACAACTCTAGGCTTGAAGAAATACTTCGTATGCCTCCCAGCATACATAAGGGGGATTACCAATAGACCCCTGACTGTCTTCAAGAAGGCGCTGGACAGGCACCTAAAGTCAGTACCTCACCAGCCGGGTTGTGGCTGGTCAGGTACTGACCACCTAGCTTTAGCACTAATCTCTTGTGAGGAACTATGTCGAAAGCCTTCTTGCAGTCCAAGAAAATGCAATCTACCCACCACTCTCTCTCGTGTCTTACTTCCGTTACCTTGTCATAAAACTCCAGTAAGTTTGTGACATTGGATTTTCCTTCCCTGTATCGGTGCTGGTTGTCGTTTATAAGCTTGTGCCGTTCTAGGTGCTCCACTACTCGCCTTCTGATAATCTTCTCCATGATTTTGCATATTATACACGTCAGTGACACTGGTCTGTAGTTAAGTGCCTCTGTGTGTGTGTGTGTGTGTGTGTTGTATTCCAGTCATCAATCATCCTCGGACGTCGTTAAGATAATAATACTAATTATAATAATAATAATAAATAATGCCAATAATAATGTTTGCAAGGGCAGCACCTTACCCGAAAAAGTCATATACAGTTGCTGGACTACCAACCTCAATATTATCTCTCCATTTTTGCTATTCCCAGTGTTATAATCATTTGTTTTGGTTCGTAGAAGCGAAGTGTTTTGGCACTTAAGATATACACAGGCTGCACACGTGTTACGTCATCAGCTTGTCTGCATTATATACCTTCCATATAATACAAAACGCCATTGCTAGTGAAAGCACCTTGAAGGTTGCATTATTTTCTTCAAATACAAAACGCCATTGCTAGTGAAAGCATCTTGAAGGTTGCATTATTTTCTTCAATATTGTCATTCATGAATTCTCTATGAGTAGTACGATTTCAACACCTGAGGCTTGTAATTCATTATGAAAAAGTGATTCTGTTATGGACTTGTGGGCTGAAATATAAATGAAGATCAACAGTTCAATGAGCTTTGAAAGGTAAAACTCGTAACACAGGGCACCTACTTTAGTCATCATAAAGAGTTATTGGTAATCTGGCAACACCGGTCACTTTGTGCTGAACAACACAGGCAGTTCGAACACTGATAATCATTTGATGTTCCAACATCAAATCTTGGACATGCAATTTGGCCCAATAATTAACGAGATTTTCAGATTGTAGTATGATTAGTTTTTTGTGTGAAAGTAGCGGCAGTTTTTGGGATTTTTCTGTGTCGCAATATTTTCAAATGTTACATTAAAAGGGTTTACATTGATTCAAGTATTAACAAATTTTTACTTAGTATCACCAATTTTGGTTTATTATGAGGAATTGGGTAAATGCAGATAAATATAAATTATGTTCTGTTTTGGCATGGATATATTACGTCAGCTATTGGTAATTTAGGGAATATTATATTCAACCAAATAGAATTTTTTTTTCTCATATATCAACTTTTATTTTTATGTGTCCATCCTGGTTACGTGTAGAAGATCGTTCTTTCCCTAAGGGTGATGCGACCTTTAGCAAATGTCAACAACAGTAAAGGTCAAGACCATGTTTAAAGTAGATATGACCCTCCTCAAGGAGTTAAGAATCCTCAAGAAGCAAGAGAAACCTAATGTCTGCTCGATGCGACTAAAGCTTCTCTTCTTGGCTCCTTCCTCGTCGAGTTACAACTTATGCGAAATATCCAAAATTTATACTTCCAGAGGCACTTTTAATGGGAAAGATAAAAGGAGGGTCTTGCTGAGGTGCATTTATAATACTTTAATCCCCGTTGACTGCACCTTCAGACTTGTCTTGCGCGAATATTGACAACTTTTATCATGTTCAGGAAGACTCTTGGTAGTTTATTCTATCGTTGAAAAGAGCGAAGTCACACTCGACGTAAATATAAAGTGATGAAACACACTTGAAATATAATTTGATGTAGTGGAATTAGAAATTTCTGATTTCCGCATTAAATTATAAATCATATTTATATTTGTCCGCCATTTTATATGAAAAAATTAGTTTAAAAACTGTTTAATGATAGAAACAAAGTAAAGATTATATTGAACATATAAAAAAGAGAAAAACTACTAGTTTCCGAAATAAATATTATTTTTTTGCCAGACTTTATATATGTCTTGACGAATAGGCAGAACTTGCGATTTTGGCTTAAATAGCAACGCTCATCTTGCCATATAAGGCAAGCGAAAATTTGTGTATGCAATAATTTCGCAAAAATCATTCTGAACCTAAGGAAAAAAATATATTTCATTGTGTTCGTTTATTATTAAATTATTGTAAACGTGTTTAAAATATATTTAGTTAAATTAGGCTAAATTAAATTGCGCTTGTTATAATAAGGTTAGGTAAGTTTTCTAAGATTCTTTTGGTACAAAATTAAAAATTTTTACATTTACATTAATGAAAAATATATATCTTTAAACGTATAAGATAAAATTTGAGAAAGGACTTAATTTTAAACGAGTTGTCGCTAATTGACCAGTTTTACCTATTAGGCACATATATATATATATATATATATATATATATATATATATATATATATATATATAATATATATATATATATATATATATATATATAATGTTCATGGATTATATACTCAGAAAAATTCTTCATTTTGACACAAGTATTACGTGGACAAGACATAAATTATACATCACATATCGATACAATCATCATATATAGATGCAATCACTGGACAAGAGAAAAACTAATATATTACATGCAGGACAAAGGATTGACTAGAAGGATCTACTGTATGCCTGACATGGAAGAAAAATGAACGATACCTCACGTGTAGGAGACAGCTTCATTACAGAGACAGGACATTTTACAGAAAGGGCAACGTCACATATAATGATTCATCCGTGACTTGATAATGATTCAGAACGGGACGAAACGCTGTTTAAAATTTCATCTGCAAATTGTAGATCAGGGAAGAATATGTTGCAAGAATGTATACATGACAGTGACGGATACATTGCAGCAAAGAACACATAACGGAGAATGAGTTATTTCTGTTGTCTGCCATTGAAGGGCACATTACAGTGAATGAAACATCACAGAGGATACATCACCTACAGTACATCACACAAAAGTGTAGTAATAATCGCAGGATGAGACTACCCTTCATCACTTGACACTACCATAATTCTCGCAATATGTTATATAGCGTGGAAATTCCTCTGTTATTATAGCTCGTTGTTATATTTTTATAAACTGGTGGATCGGTGGTCGTGGATCGTCCTTTCTGGGTCGGCATCTGTTGGTCATGGGCCGCTGGTAGTTTGTTGTCAGTCGTGTTGCAGGTCATCGGTCGTGGTTCGTCAGTCGTGGGTCGCTGGACGACAGTTATTGATCTGCAAATTGTAGATCAGGGAAGAATTGTTATTGATCGGCGGCAGTGGGTCATTGAGCCGTGCGTTGTCGGTTGTAGCGAGAACATCATTATAGTGTACCTAATCACGCCTGGTCGGGGATCGAACAGTTGGGGGCGGTGACCCCTGAAAATATATTCAAGTAAAATCAAAGTAAACGAGTTTTAATGAGACATTTATCGTATGTTTACATAAAATCTCTAGCAAATGCATCAGACGGATAGGCATATTCAGGATCATTAGAAGAGGCGATAAAATGCTCTAATTAAAATTTCAGGGGGACAAGGACAGGCCTAAACTTATAGCGTTCATAAGGGATGTTTTTCCAGAGCAAATAGATTAATCTTTTTTCCTTGTCTCCGAAAGTGGAATTCCCATTGTGATTTTAATACTATTTCGGTCACGCTTTTCCTCCATCCCCGCCGAACCTTCAGTAATTTCTCTTTCTCACATAACAACCTCATCTTATAATAAAAATTCGTGTGTTTCATTAGGGTTTGTAATACAGGTCACAGCTGTGCTTTTTCCAGGCCGCTCTGATTATACAAGTATTTAATAAGGCACAGTACCCTTCTATCTCTAGCCAGGGAGACTGTCACGACTCACGAAATTGTGATAACACGATTGCAAGCAAATCACAGAAATAGTGAGGCTTCAACCCATGACAAGTGCGTCCTAAAACTCAGAAGCCAGTGTGATGAACACACTGGCTTGTCGGGTTTAAGACTCTCCTGCCGTGGGTTCCACCACCACCTGTTCCGTGGTCAAGGAGACTATTATGTCACTCCATTACATAGCCCTGTACACACTAATTAAATATGCTTTCTCTCTCTCTCACACACACATACTGGTTTTAGGATTTGAACAGAGTTTTAAACAGCTAATCACAACATCGTAACCACCTGCGCTCTTTCTTTTGGAGTTGATGACTCCCTTCATAGCAGGAAACAGATGGGAAAGGAACAGAGATCGTTTATTGGCGTCCCTGAGCGGGGAATAAACTTGAACTGTACTCCTTGGAGCAAAGAAGACTGAGAAACCTGATAAATATGTATACTGAAGATAATGGCATATTGACTTCAAATCTACACTCTATTGTAACAACTGATTGGAGTGAGTGAGAGATATAGGAACAAGTAACTCCACTCATCAGTAACTCCACTCAGTGCTAGATTAACCAAGCAGTGATGGTTGTGAGCTAGCGGGCCGCCAACAGCAACGGTCTGGTTTAACAGGCAATCAACAGACAAGCCTGGTCCCAGGCTACGCTGCGAGACCAAGAACTCGAAACAAGTCACAGATATCACATAGGCATGTAATAGGCTCAAATAATTAGAACCGACGAACAATTAGGTTCCACAAAGGCTTTAGGTCATTAGGAACAAAATAAACTTTTAAAAATATTCTTTATGGCACCTATAACCTGTTCCTAACTATATCACTCACTCATATCTGATTTACCGAGCACTTGGGCACCTAAAATATGAACGTATCACACTCTTATCCATGTCTCTGAAGTGTAAAATATTGCGAAACGAAGTATTTGGAATAGTTTAGTTTAGGCAACAAATATCCCAGTGTCAGAATACTCTACGCAAAGTAACACTGATACAAATACCCAGATTACATAATTTTACGTTCACTATAGCACTCCCGACACTCCCATCCCACACACTGTCCGACAACACATAACCTCCTTTTTTCCAATACAGTTTTGATTATTTTCACAAATGAATTAGTTCCAAAATAATTTCCCTCAATATTTGTTCCAAACACGTTCATATCCTACCCGTTCCTATTCTCAGCATGACACCCCAGTTTCATGTTCAATATAACAAGGCCCCAACACAGCAGTCCCACGACACAAATTCTGTCGTGTTTGGTGGCCCTGCCAACGCCCAGCCTCAGAAAAATAGTCAATACTAGAGTTGAAATAATTTACTCTAAACCCTCAAATTGAAAATAAAATTAGATAACGTCATGCCCGTCCTGGACCGCGACTTAATAATTGTTCACGACTGACAGAAACGTCGTTTAGGTGCGCATCCAATTTGAAATTTTAGTATTGAATTTGGGAGTGAATGTATTTATTTACATACATAGGGTCCACCTCTGGTAAAGTATACGGGACTTATACTCTCGGAGAACTAAAATGTAAATTTAGACTGGCTGGTCCCTTCCATTAAGTTCACTATGGAATATGAGGTTAGTAATACCATTTCTGGATATTCATATCCACATAGATCTGGTAGAAAATTTAAGTTCAATATTTATCCTAAGCTAACTAACAATGCTTATTAATACATTTCTGTTTGAATCACCAAACACATATTAAAACATAGTGTTTTTCTTCTATGTTTTATGAGACCTTAGGATTTCTAACATTGCGTTTTAGGATGGGGAAGTTAGAAAAATCTGACTATGGGTTCGGTGAAGACTTGCATATATTAATATGGCTGAACAAAAAAATTTCAATATCATCTACTTGTAGAATCGAGCAGGATTTTGATACCACTCTTACACATCAAAACCAGGTATCATGAAATGTTTTTTGTTAAACCTAAGAATAAAAAGGCCCAAGGCTCAGTGAAGAAAAATCAAGGGGTGTGTATTTTGTGGTATACAAATTACTCAGCTTCATAGGGAAGAGGAGTTTGACCGTATTATATTTGGTGAGAACAAAATCATGGAAGGCTTTTCGGTTTGTGGCAACCAATTATAGCGGGTATACCAAAGCTAACAATTACACGGAGGTATTTAAAAAACCTGCAGCCCATTTTTTGATATAAAATGGGCTCTTTACAATATATATTTCCTTCATTCGCATCTAAATTTTTTCCGTGCATTCTTGGAGTAGACAGTGTTGAACATGGTGAACAGTTCCACCAGGATATCTCAGTCATGGAGAAACGCTACCAGGCTGTGGTTCGTACGTTGGACTGCGTGCGGCCAGCAGTAACAGCCTGGTTGATCAGGCTCTGGTCCAACATGAGGCCTGGTCACAGACCGGGCCGCAGGGGCGTTGACCCCTGGAATTCTCTCCAGGTAAACTCCAGGATTTCATAATTGTTAACACATTACTACTGAAACACAGAGAGATACAAGTAAATGAGCGTCGGGTTGGTTCATCACTAGTGAATTCATTATACAAGTATGTTACTGATACATTGCATAAATATAGGAAAAATGTGTAAATAAATTTCATTGTTAACTTTAGCTTATGAATTGTTACGGTGGCCAAATTTTTTTTCAGCATCCCAAAAACTTTAAAAGAGAAATATCGATATATTGCCGATACACGTGAGTGGCCTGGTGGCTAAAGTTCTCGCTTCACACGGCGACGGTCTGGGTTCGATTCCCGGCGAGGGTAGAAACATTGGGCATGTTTCTTCACACCGGTTGTCTATGTTCACCCATCAGTAAAATGGGTACCTGGGTGTTAGTCGACTGGTGTGGGTCGCATCCTGGGATAAAACTGGCTTAATTTGCTCGAAATGCTCATCAGTATGTCACTGATGTCAGCTATGCCTGTATACCTTGTACTTGTAGAAATAAAGATACTATTATTATATAAGTCGATGGGTGAGGATGAATAGCGAATTAATCACTGAGTTTCTTTCTGTCAACTCAAGTTTTTTTTCCCGTTTTCTCCTTCTACTGTGTGTCTCTGTAAAGGCCTCCACAGTCCTCTTCAGTTTATCAAAAAATTGCTTTAGAGTGTTTAGTAAATGTTTATTCATAGAAAACCCAGTTTGCAACTTGACTCAATGTGAATCCACAGAAACCCACCTTTTTCATTACCACATCTTACGTAAGTTTGGCCTTCAAACTGATTGTCCAACACTCCATTAAACTTTCTTGGTTTGTGACGGCACACGAAGTCCAAATATGGCAATGACTTCTTCAGGCAAATAAATCTCTATTTCATAAGTATGCCCAGCGATATATTGAGTATAGATTCAACGACCCTAACAACAACAACAAAAAATGGCAACATTTTTTTTCAATGCATACAGATATGGCAACCAATTTTTTTCTCTTTCTGAACCGACACTAAGCAAGGAACGCAGCATTTGAGTGTATTTATCCCACCAGGTCAGATCACAAGTTTTTCAAACAGGGTGAAAAGACTATTTCGCCTGAAGGATTTCTCTAAATAACTGAGTGTAAGCAATAATGCGAATGTATGTCTTTCTTTGAACTTGAATAAATTTCTCACTCTAAAAGATTGCGCTGAAGACGATTACATTTCTTTTAATTCTAGTAAGATTATAACTGGTTTTATATTTATGCTCATAGGAAAAAAATGCTCAGTAGTAGCATTACCGACTAATATAAAACACGTAACACACTTTGTTCTTCCTCTATAAGTCTACCTTAGATTTAATAATAATAAAATACCAATATTGTTATTATTATTTCATAATAATAATCATAAAAGCAACAATAAAAAAAAAATACCATCTCCATTTCAATATATGCATATAAATAAAATTATAAATGGAAAAAAGGTTATACTCTACTGGCACATTCAGTATTAGCTGCAAAATCATGAATACAAACGAGCATTCGGGTCAAAGGAATTATTTATGAGAAAAGTTTAATACGATCCTCGACACAAACGTATATATTATTCAGAGGCGACAATTCATTAAACTTATTATTATATATTTGTAAAGATGTTTCACAGATGAAATATTATCGTAGACCAATAAGGTCTATGTTCAAACAATAGTGGTTATAGTTTTTGACTCGTTGCAATTCCAAAATTTTTGTCAATACGAAAATAAGCACGTAGTTGCTTTTAAATTTCATTAATATAAATTAATGTCTAGATTTTTTTTTATGACTGGTTTATTTTTCTATATAACTAACAAAATGATTTTATTTTAGTACGTTTTAGTTAATTATTTGTATTTAATGATTACCGATAAGAAAGTAATTGTTTCTGATATATATATATATATATATATATTTTTTTTTTTTATTAACACATCGGCCGATTCCCACCAAGGCAGGGTGGCCCGAAAAAGAAAAACTTTCATCATCATTCACTCCATCACTGTCTTGCCAGAAGGGTGCTTTACACTACAGTTATAAAACTGCAACATTAACACCCCTCCTTCAGAGTGCCGGCACTGTACTTCCCATCTCCAGAACTCAAGTCCGGCCTGCCGGTTTCCCTGAATCCCTTCATAAATGTTACTTTGCTCACACTCCAACAGCACGTCAAGTATTAAAACCATATGCCTCCATTCACTCCTATCAAATACGCTCACACATGCTTGCTGGAAGTCCAAGCCCTCGCACACAAAACTTCCTTTACCCCTCCCTCCAACCTTTCCTAGGCCGACCCCTACCCCGCCTTCCCTCCACTACAGATTTATACACTCTCGAAGTCACTCTGTCTCGTTCCATTCTCTCTACATGTCCAAACCACCTCAACAACCCCTCCTCAGCTCTCTGAACAATCGTTTTGGTAATCCCGCACCTCCTCCTAATTTCCAAACTCCGAATTCTCTGCATTATATTCACACCACACATTGACCTCAGACATGACATCTCCACTGCCTCCAGCCTTCTCCTCGTTGCAACATTCATCACCCATGCTTCACACCCATATAAGAGCGTTGGTATAACTATACTCTCATACATTCCCCTCTTTACTTCCATGGACAAGGTTCTTTGTCTCCACAGACTCCGAAGTGCTCCACTCACCCTTTTCCCCTCATCAATTCTATGATTCACCTCATCCTTCATAGACCCATCCGCCGACATGTCCACTCCCAAATATCTGAATACATTCACCTCCTCCATACTCTCTCCCTCCAATCTGATATCCAATCTTTCGTCACCTATTCTTTTTGTTATCCTCATCACCTTACTCTTTCCTATATTCACTTTCAATTTTCTATATATATATAGAAAAGATGGGGTCCACCTATGGTACAACTTGTGGGACCCATAGCTTCGGAGAAATGGATAAAAAGGCTTCAAGGAAGAATATTTGGATTTCTTCCTGAAGCCATTTGAATATTCCACTTCCCCTACCATCCCATCTTTTTTTTTTTTTTACTAACAGGTATATATTATTACATAATATGGTACAAAAGATTTAAGAGATACATTGTTGATATAAAGATGGCATATACAGTACACGAGGTGTGAGAGATACATGTCTAGTACATATTGTTACATGTTTGTCACTGATTATAATGCGAAAATCTCATCCAGCTCCTCAGAGCTGGGGCGCGTGCCCAAAAAACAGCATGCATTACCCCTCTGAACAGCAGCGTTGAGTTGCTGGAACAGAAAACTAGCTGCCCTGGGATCCCTAGTTACCCTGTTGAGTCTTTTGCCCAGTTCCTTGAGAAACTTAGATGCACTCTTTCCCCATGAGCCAAGGGTCTCTGAGCCTATGGGAACAAACATATAATGATGGGCAAGTTCTCCATATTTTCTCGACTTCTGGGACTCCCGTAAGGTGGCAGCTGCCCCTCCTTCCTCCCTGGTGTATTGGAGATAGGTATCAGCAAAGGTAGATGCACATGTGTAGTCCCACACCACCTGCTTGCCGTCTGTCCATGCTTGAAGGGTGATACCATCTGGACACTTTTGGTTGCCATCAGATCTGCATAGTTGGGGTGGCTCCCTTACTGCTGGGCATCCGGCTGTTGTGAGGCTCCTCTTGATAATGTTATTAACCTCTTCATGTCTTGCAATCTTTCCCTCGGATTTACGACACACAAGACCATGGTACCCGAATCGGTCTGCTGCTTCACTGCCACAAATACACCTGTGTTCGGCGAGAATAGGGGCGGCAAGTCGAAGGGCAACACCAATGCGGATGGTCTGTGGTTCGAGGCGTGTGCCAAGGCTGGAGTTGGGAACAGCCAAAAGAAAGTTCCCTGCATGATGAGCTCTCACTGCAAAGAGACGGGCTCTATCCTTCCCTGACACACTCTGAAGCATTGCTGAAGCTATATTCTCTACTATTGGGCCATCCCAATGCGACTGTTTGTAGTTGTTGGGGGGGAGGCAGGCCTGGTTTCAGAGCCTGTTAGATTATCCCAGATCCTGGCTCCAAGCCCTCTGGATGCAATGCATGAAGACAGAAAAGCAGGTAGAGCAATCTGAGATGACTTGCGGACACCAATGCCTCCTAGTCTGACTGGGAGTGTAGCTTGGTCCCACTGCCCATCTTCTAGAGTAAGGTTAAGTACTTTAGTAAAGATCTGCCTCAGTATACTGTCATATTCGTGCAGTATAGGGTTATCATATGAAGGAGCACATCTTAGGAAATATGTCAACCTTGGCAGACTCAAGCATTTTGTGAGAAGGTACAAGGCATCATGGGTGTCAAGATTGCCTATTCGTTGTTCCATTCTCCTCAATTCTTCCAGTTTCTTCCTGAGAATTGTGTCAATGGCATCGCTTCCCAGAGGTGCTCCAAGCAAGACACTATTAGTAGGGGGCAATGACTGTTGCTCCTGGTAGTTTTGATATCACTGCATCTATCACTTGTTGATTGACTGATATGATTTCACATTTGGATGGATTCAGGATGAGACCCATTTCCTGTCCCAGTGTCATCACCTGTGTAAGATCATCTAGAAGGGACTCCTTTGTACCTGCTAGTGTGCCATCATCCAGGAATCAGATGTTTAGCTCACTGGTCAGTCTGACTGTGATTTCCCTAACTGCTATACAGAAGAGAAATGGTAGGAATGGTGGTGTCTTTTCTTTCTGTCTTATAAATATTTTGATGAACTGTTAAATGTTGAAGATAGGGAAGATATGATTTCGTGCATTGGCTAAAGAGGCATAACATTTCTTATCAGTGAGGAAGCTCCAGATATGAGTGTGAGGGAGGTACATGAGGCTGTGGGTAAAATGAAAGGAGGTAAATCAGTCGGGATTGATGGGATCAAGACAGAAATATTAAAATCAGGTGGATATGTAGTTTTGGGGTGGTTGGTGCTTTAATTAAGTACATATATGAAGAGGAGAATGTACCTAGGGATTGACAGAGAGCATGCATACTTCCTTTGTATAAAGACAAAAGGGACAACAGAGAGTGTAAGAATTATAAGGGAATAAACCAGTTGAGTATATATGGTAAAGTGTATGGTTGAGAATTAAAAGAAAATGGAAGCAGGATCGCAGATGAACTAGTAATTGAATAAATGAAATCAGTTCCAAGAGATGCTCTAAGGAAGAAGCTGTTTGTAGGGGCAATGATTGATGGACCTGGTAGTCTAAATCTCACTGCGTCGATCACTTGTTGACTGAGATGATTCCATATTTAGATTGATTAAGGATGAGTTCCACATCCTGTCCTCATGTGTGTGTATAACAAAATGGAAAAGTCAAATTTTTAAGGGAGTTCGGCCTATACGGCAAGTTCGGTATTGAGATTCCACGTGGGAAATGAATCTTCAGTATAAAATGTAGGACCAAGACTGTGGCAAACCATCATGTTAGTGGACATCCAATTTCTATATTATTAACGTTTCGGATGTAACATCATCTCCATCATCAGAATCTAAAATATACATAACAGTAATACAACATTTAAAATCGTTTAAAACTATAATTAAAATTTAAATCAGAAACATTGTACGAAGTAATAATAAAATAATAATAGACTAGTAGTTAACACATACATACTATCAATATAACAGTGTTCCCTGGCATATTTTCGTATTTATAAATATTACAAATAAAAAACTTAATAGATAATTCCCTTAAATATTCCTTGGGTTTCTAAATTTTCCCTTCCGTGTTCGCCTTATGAGGAAGTGGGTGTGGGTCACGCCCCTCCACCTGTCTCGTCAGGAGTGGGCATGAAGGATTTACACCCCACACAAACTGTCAAAGAGGCGGATGTTGTTGACTCACATCCACTCACCTGTTTAAGTGTGAGCTGGGAACTTATACCCTCGCGCACACATTAACAAGACCTGGGTGTTTATGTCTTAAACGTTGGTTCTAAAATATAATAGCAATGATTTCAGTTGTATTTAATATATGTTTTAAAAATAATGTGTATGGTTTGAAATCAGAATACCTGGAGTATACCTGGAGAGAGTTCCGGGGGTCAACGCCCCCGCGGCCCGGTCTGGGACCAGGCCTCGTGGTGGATCAGGGCCTGATCAACTAGGCTGTTACTGCTGGCCCGCACGTGATCCAACCCGGCTGGTCAGGTACACTGTATTTGTTTTCAAAATTAGTATAACAAGAGCTTTAAGATGATGTGCCATTTAGCGCAGTGAAACAACAACAAAAATTACCCCAGCCCCGAGGGTCGCCTCCCCCATGTTAAATTTTTGAAACCTCTGTAAAGAAAAAGGCAAACAAAGTATGTTTGATTCATGTGACTGCAGTTTGATTGAGAGGTCTTCACTTCTTTCTCCAGCGGGACCGTATGTTCTGCCATCTAGTGAGGGAAATCTCTTATTTTTTCTGTTTAATCAACTGCCTTCTTTCCTTTTTATCTTTGAGAGTTTCTCATCTGTTCTTTTCACTTTTACCAGCAGTCCACGCAATCATTATTGTTCGTTGGTGTTGGGATTTGCTGGTGTTTTGAAGGCTTCAGTTTCATTATAACTTTTTGTGTTTTCTAAGTCTGCAGTTTATGGTTTGGTTTTCCATGGAGAAAGAGTTGAGTGGGATTTGTTTATGAATTTACTGGCTGCATACAGACGTGACTGGTCTTGGACGAGTTTTGTAGGACCTGCGTGCATGGTTGCGTGAGATGTTGACCTTATCTCCTCACCTAACTACTCTTTACATCGTTGAGATGTCTCAACGATCTTGTTATATCTCCACCTCCTGGTCAGCCTTCGTTTATTTATGGCCTGCTGTTGATCACGTTGCACTCTTAATCTTATTATGGTAGCCTCATACCCTGGTGATCGCTGCAATCCATGATGGACTCTTCAAATTATGATGATCACTTCATACCATGATGATCGCTTCATGCTTTAATGGTCGCTTCATACCATGGTACACATTTCCAAGCTACCTTTTAGTACTGAGATCCATAACCTTATTGAAAACTCCAATTATCGACACAATGACATTAATCCCCATGAAATCTCTACTGACGTTCTTGCTCCTTTGGCTGGGGATAAATATTTGATATTTTTATTCTTGGCTTTGCTTAGTGCATATATTTTTTATGAAAGATTTATTCTATTAAATTATAACACTGTTCATTTGACCTATGTCTCTTCTATGTTTGTCGATTAAAAGTTTATTTTGTTATAAATGTTGTCCACGGGGAAACCCATCAGCTCTCTTTTTCCTAGCAAGTGACAACATTTTCTCCAGGATACAACTAATCCTAGGATTCAAGAATCACACGACCATAGAGGACTAGCGGTGAAGGTCAGGCAATCGTCTGTGGAGGTGGTGGTGAGTAGACTAAAGCTAAAAATCTTTGTAGGGAAAGTTTACAGTGTATTCCTTCAGCAAGTTGCTTTGTTTACGTTTGTGGCTAAGTTTCGAGGACTGTCCTAGTTTTGTGAACCAGACGACCTTCCATCATAATTTAGTCATATTGTGGTCTGGCAGAGTATCCAGTTAAGGGTGTTTACATTTTCAGTGTTTCTCACCGGTGCGGGTAGAAAAACTACGGTGTTAGTTTTTTTTATAGAGGAGTTGTAGGTGTGCGGACAGTTTCCCCTCCCCTGTGTTCGTAACACTCCTATATGGAGTGTTACGAA
>WNWK01002006.1:0-127500 GCA_009830355.1 Cherax destructor | reverse complement strand
ATGTAGGTTAGTACTTTTACAAAGAGTTGTGGAATACTTGAATAGTCTATATCCAGAAACTGTTAGTGCCAAACCAATTACAGCCCTTGAAGCAACAGCACCACATACACTTTGTAATTATAGGAGTTTGATATTCACACTCTACTCCAGGTAGTAAGCTAGAAGATCCGGAAGAATATAAAATATTCTGTTAGCTTTGGTCCACTGGAGCACAGTATACTTAGAAATAGTATTATAAGTGGTAAACATGCTTTCCAACCTCTCTGATGTTCCTTTCAAATATACATAACCACTTTCCCATTATGCCTGTAATGACAAGAGGAAGTGGAGAGTGGAGAGTAAGCCTATCTTACTATCAGTATCTCGACCATCTAATCTTAATAGCTAGTTCCCCATCGAGATAGTATTAGTTATCTGCAGATTGCTTCGGTGCGGACAGATGAAGGGCTGAGTATATCCAGTCAAGAAAGAACTTGAAATTACGGAAGTAAATTTGATAAAGTTAGATTGAAAAATGAAGTAGGTAAGTACTGATTCTGAAACAGGGTTGTGAAAAAGAACTGAAGATGAACAATCTGCCAGGTCATTAAAGTTTAAATTTTGGGAAGTTTTGAAAATAGATAAGACAAATACAGTGATGAGAAGAGTCTGATTCGAGTGGGACCTACCTAGCATCGGTGTTGCTGAAGCTAATTGCGTGGCAAGCATTCTGACCAGGCTAGACAAATATGTAGTTGACTAGGACTGGTTCTGAGAAGGACCTGCCAAGCATGGGCTAGTAGTCCTGTTGCAGTAATCTATCAGTCGTGTGTCTTACGTCTTATTTTATAGTTTTCTGTTATTTGATTTTTTCGTTTCTCTCCCTCTCTCTCTCTCTCTCTCTCTCTCTCTCTCTCTCTCTCTCTCTCTCTCTCTCTCTTCTCTTTCTCTCTGTCTTCAACACGATGTTTACTAAAATACATAAGTAAATATATATTTTAATTACTTCAGCTCTCCTTTGCAATTTCAACCTTTTCTAGAGGACTTTAATATTTAAATTAAATTTACAAATACACTTGAAATGTTTATGAGTTCTTCTGAAAATAGCGAATGATAAGAAATCAAACATTCATGTCAAATAATATAAAACACACTTAACATTTAAAATACACATTATTTAGACCCTTTAATTGTATAGCGTGCTGGAAAACACTACTTTCTCAAAATTTCATTAACATTATATAGTAAATGGACTTGTGTGGACAGTATTAATACATGTAAAATATTACCCTGGGCTTTTATCATTATAAATATTTTTATCTTAATTAATGCCCATAAACGTAATATAGTCTGTCTACTTTCATATGGCAAATGTGTTTTCACATTATATATTGATTATTTACTTTATACATATTTTATAATTACGTGAAGTCTATGGTAGTTAATTTTCATTTTATATGCAGTTAAAAAAAAGACAGGAAAGGTAAAAGTTTACTTGATACATATTTTGGTTAGTATACAGCTCTTGATATATATGCGTCGAGAACAGGTTGGTATATACACTTGGAGGGATGTATATTTCATTATGCACTCTGCGATACACACTTGTAGGGATGTATATTTATGTACACGTAATGCAATATAAGTTTTGAAGAATAAATGTAGAGTTTGGATTAAAATATCCTTGACTTGTATACAGGCTACATGAAACCATACCAACCTTCATTTAGTCGAGCGACTTCAAACTTAATAGAGCAAGTAAAGATCACTGCAATAGTATAATCAGGGATCATGTTTCTAAGAAGATTCTGGTAAATTATAAAGTTGTTCATTGACATTAAATTGTTTCAAATATAACACTGGGAAAGTGGTAGGTCATTAACATTATCTTTGCATACACTAGTACTGTCTTCTTCCACACTAGTACTGTCTTCCCACATAGTACTGTCTTCTTCCACACTAGTACTGACTTCTTCCACACTAGTACAGTCTTCTCCCACATAGTACTGTCTTCTCCCACACTAGTACTGACTTCTTCCACACTAGTACTGACTTCTCCCACACTAGTACTGTCTTCTTCCACACTAGTACTGACTTCTCCCACACTAGTACTGTCTTCTTCCACACTAGTACTGACTTCTTCCACACTAGTACTGTCTTCTTCCACACTAGTACTGACTTCTCCCACACTAGTACTGTCTTCCACACTAGTACTGTCTTCTCCCACATAGTACTGTCTTCTCCCACACTAGTACTGTCTTCTCCCACACTTGTACTGTATTCTCCCACTAGTACTGTCTTCTCCCACACTAGTACTGTCTTCTCCAATTAGTACTGTCTTTTCCCACACTAGTAGTCTTCTCCCACACTAGTACTGTCTTCTCCCACACTAGTACTGTCTTCTCCCACTAGTACTGTCTTCTCCCACACTAGTACTGTCTTCTCCCACACTAGTACTGTCTTCTCCCACACTAGTACTGTCTTCTCCACACTAGTACTGTCTTCTCCCACACTAGTACTGTCTTCTCCCACACTAGTAGTCTTCTCCCACACTAGTAGTCTTCTCCCACACTAGTAGTCTTCTCCCACACTAGTAGACTTCTCCCACACTAGTACTGTCTTCTCCCACACTAGTACTGTCTTCTCCCACACTAGTACTGCCCTCTCCCACACTAGTACTGTCTTCTCCCACATTAGTACTGTCTTCTCCCACACTAGTACTGTCTTCTCCCACACTAGTACTGCCTTCTCCCACACTAGTACTGTCTTCTCCCACACTAGTACTGTATTTTCCCAAACTAGTACTGTCTTCTCCCACACTAGTACTGCCTTCTCCCACACTAGTACTGTCTTCTCCCACTAGTAGTGTCTTCTCCCACACTAGTACTGTCTTCTCCCACACTATTACTGTCTTCTCCCACACTAGTACTGTCTTCTCCCACTAGTACTGTCTTCTCTCACTAGTAGTGTCTTCTCCCACACTAGTACTGTCTTCTCCCACACTATTACTGTCTTCTCCCACACTAGTACTGTCTTCTCCCACTAGTACTGTCTTCTCCCACACTAGTACTGTCTTCTCCCACACTAGTACTGCCTTCTTCCACACTAGTACTGTCTTCTCCCACACTAGTACTGCCTTCTCCCACACTAGTACTGTCTTCTCCCGCACTAGTAGTCTTTTTCCACACTAATACTGTTTTCTCCCACATTAGCACTGTCTTCTACACTATTATTGTCGTCTCCCACACTAGTACTGTCTTCTCCTACAATAGTACTGTCTTCTCCCACACTAGTAATTACTTTTCCCACATTAGCACTCTCTTCTACACTAGTACTGTCTTCTCCAACACTAGTACTGCCTTCTTCCACACTAGTACTGTCTTCTCCCACACTAGTACTGTCTTCTCCCACACTAGTACTGTCTTCTCCACACCAGTATTGTCTTCTTCCACACTAGTACTGTCTTCTCAAACAAGAGTTTTGTCTTCTCCCACACCAGTTTTGTCTTCTCCCACACTAGTATTGTCTTCTCCCACACCAGTATTGTTTTCTCCTACACTAGTATTGTCTTCTCCCACACTAGTATTGTCTTCTCCCACACTAGTAATGTCTTCTCCTACACTAGTATTGTCTATTCCCACAGCAGTATTTTCTTCTTCCACACCAGTATTGTCTTCTCCCACAAAATTGTTGTCTTCTCCCTCACCAACATTGTCTACTCCCTCACCAACATTGTCTTCTCACCAACGCTGTCTTCTCTCTCACCTACACTGTGTTCTCAATATCATAACACTTCGTTACACTTTACACTACTTTTACCTTGTCATGAAACTCAAACAAGTTTATAAGACACGATTTACGATCTCTTAATCTTTGCTGGTTGGTTTTGAAACCACTGGAATCCACTCATTTGACAGTATGTATGTTAATGGCACTGACCAATAATTCTATGCCATTTGTCAGTTCTCTTTTCTAAACAATGGAACTTCGTCTTCTCTTTTCCACACCTCTGCGAGTTGTTCTTATTAGTTGACTTGTAAATTTAAGCTAGCGGTTCACATAGTGCTTCGCCTCATCAGAAGTCTTCGTAATTTCTTGTATCTTCCCTCGTTCCTTCTTAAGTTTTATTACCTGGTTCTTTACTCTCGTCTTTCTTCTTATGTAACCGTAAAGCAACTTCCTTTCAGATTTGGCTGTTAGTTCATTATTATTCTGAAACTGGCATTTCTTCTCATCCACGTATATTTATTTCTGGCTATTTTGCTAGTGTTACTGTTTTCTGCTGTATGTAGCTGTCTAATATTTTTCATATGCTCTTGCATTTGTAACCTTGCCTCTCAGAGACTCTGGTTGAACCATAGACTCGGCTCTTACTATTGCTTCTTCTTTTTCTAAATATAACTTTTACTCGTTTCTACCGGCATTTTTCAGTTAAGTCAAACGTCATATCATTGACTGTTTTTCCTTCCAGGTCCCTTTAACATTCTCATGCATTGAAAAATTCTTCTATACCTGCATAGCCTCCTCTTCTGAAGTCTAATTTAAGCATTCGATTCTCTGTTACGTTTCTCTTCATATTTACTTCCAATAAGGTCTTCGAAACTCAGTACTGTAATTTAGCTAGTACCAAGGAGCAATTCATATTCTACTTCACCCATGTCGAATAATACACATAGGGTAGTGTGAGTGCGTGTGGCAGTGTGTGTGCATGTAGGAGTGTGTGAGTGCGTGTGGCAGTGTGTGTGTGTGTGCATGTAGCAGTGTGTGAGTGCGTGTGGCAGTGTGTGTGCATGTAGCAGTGTGTGTGTGCATGTAGAAGTGTGTGTGTGCATGTAGAAGTGTGTGTGTGTATGTAGCAGTGTGTGTGTATGTAGCAGTGTGTGAGTGCGTGTGGCAGTGTGTGTGCATGTAGCAGTGTGTGTGTGCATGTAGAAGTGTGTGTGTGCATGTAGCAGTGTGTGTGTATGTAGCAGTGTGTGTGCATGTAGCAGTGTGTGAGTGCGTGTGGCAGTGTGTGTGTGTGCATGTAGCAGTGTGTGAGTGCGTGTGGCAGTGTGTGAGTGCGTGTAGCAGTGGTTACCATTCGTCAAAGTTTCTAGTTACGTAGATACTAGGGCTGTTTTGTGTGTATATGTATTTGTGTGCGTGGTATACTAACCTATTTGTGGTTGCATGGGTCGAGACATAGCTCCTGGCCCCGCCTCTTCAATGATCGCTACTAGATCCTCTCCCTGCCTGCTCCATGAGCTTTATCGTACCTCGTCTTAAAACTATGCATGGTTCCTGCCTCCTCTACATCAATTGCCAGACTATTCCACTTCCTGACAACTCTATGACTAAAGAAATACTTCCTAACATCTCTTTGACTCATCTGAGTCTTCAACTTCCAATTGTGACCCCTTGTTTCTGTGTCCCATCTCTGAAACATCCTGTCTCTGTCCACCTTGTCAGTTCCTCGCAGTATTTTGTATGTCGTTATCATGTCTCCCCTAACCCTCCTGTCCTCCAGTGTCGTCAGGCCGATTTCCCTTAACCTTTAGGACATTCTCCTTAGCTCTGGATCTAGGTTTGTTGCAAACCTTTGTACTTTCTCTAATTTCTTGACGTGCTTGACAACGTGTGGGTTCCAAACTGGTGCTGCATACTCCAGTATGGGCCTGACGTACACAGTGTACGGAGTCTTGAACGATTAGGTGTGTGTGTGTGTGTGTGCGTGAGAGATGTGTGTGTGTGTGTGTGTGTGTGTGTGTGTGTGTGTACATATTTATGAATGCCTGACTTCCTGTCAGTCTGCCTTTGCAAGTCTTTCATAATGCCAGTCTATCTGTCTGTATGTCTGTGAGTCTGTCTGTTGGTTAGGTTGGTTAATGGTGGTTTAAAGCTTATCCATGAGACTACGGTTATTAAGGCTGCACCGCCAGATAACAATACTTTAATCCCTAAAATAGAAATTGAAATAAACCCTCATCTTAACTGTGAAAGACCTGCACTTCTCGGTGCATATATCCCATCTACTTGCCTGCCTAGCTGTTTTTCCTCATGTCTGTCCACCATGGCTTATTTCTTATGTAACATGAACACAATAACGGCAAGCTAAATTTGAGTGATTCATAAAAAACTGCAGTGCAAAAAATTAATGCCAACAAATACAAGTCATTTAGAGACTCATCAAACACTGTGATATTACAATTAAGGAAACTGAGCACACACAATTAATATACTGCATTGTATTATATACACTCAGGGGCCATGTATTGTATTATATACACTCAGGGGCCATGCATTGTATTATATACACTCAGGGGCCATGTATTGTATTATATACACTCAGGGGCCATGTATTGTATTATATACACTCAGGGGCCATGTATTGTATTATATACACTCAGGAGCCATGCATTGTATTATATACACTCAGGGGCAATGCATTGTATTATATACACTCAGGGGCAATGCATTGTATTATATACACTCAGGGGCCATGTATTGTATTATATACACTCAGGGGCCATGCATTGTATTATATACACTCAGGGGCCATGTATTGTATTATATACACTCAGGGGCCATGCATTGTATTATATACACTCAGGGGCCATGTATTGTATTATATACACTCAGGGGCCATGTATTGTATTATATACACTCAGGGGCCATGCATTGTATTATATACACTCAGGGGCCATGCATTGTATTATATACTCTCAGGGGCCATGTATTGTATTATATACACTCAGGGCCATGTATTGTATTATATACACTCAGGGGCCATGTATTGTATTATATACACTCAGGGGCCATGCATTGTAATATATACACTCAGGGGCCATGCATTGTATTATATACACTCAGGGGCCATGTATTGTATTATATACACTCAGGGGCCATGCATTGTATTATATACACTCAGGGGCCATTCATTGTATTATATACACTCAGGGGCCATGTATTGTATTATATACACTCAGGGGCCATGTATTGTATTATATACACTCAGAGGCCATGTCTTGTTTTTGAACGACGTCTCTTGAGTGCAATACTGGCACTTCACTTTGGTGATCGAAAATACTTGCATTATTTAGTTTTTCTTCTTATTTATTTTAAAATTCTCATCTTTCTTTTCTGTTTTTAATGTTTTCCTCATGCTCTTCATTCTATTCTCTTTTTATTTTAATTTTCCTCATCCTCTAATTTCTCCTCCTTTTTTTCCTCTTTCTTCTTTGCCAGTTATCAACACATTTTCCGCTTTATATATACTTTTTTCTTTCATGTTTTTCCTTTTATCACTCAGGTAATTTTCTCTTCTCCCTCTGCCTACCACATCATATTGTCTTCTCCTTTAAGAAACTCATTACCAGCAGGAAAATAATTGCATTTCCTTGCATAAAGCTCAACTAAATCACGAGTTATGAGCTCAATTACATTTTTCCTGTACAAGAAAGCTATTAAAAATCTAACGTTTCTCATTTTAACAGAGGAAAAAAGAAGGGATTAACTCGTTCATTTAATATTTTGTTATTTTTTGTGTGTGTGGCTTAAAAACCAGACCAGCTCTAGAAGGCATCTGGATTAAGAGGCAAGAGTCTCATCTTTATACCTAGAAACAGTCATGGATTGAACATTTTGGTGTCAGAAAAGTTATTTTATACGAACGATGGACACTACTGCAACTCTTAGGAAGCTTTAATGATGCTTAATTTCGTCCATAAGTGAATTTAATTTTAGGCCATAAAATACCATACTGTTCATGCCGCCGGGAAAGGACCGAGGGGAACCTCAATTACTGCAAGAGTGAAACTGTGAAACTGGAAATTGAAACCTGGAACCTTAATAAAAAAAAGAGGAAACCCTTGACATTAGAGTGACTGCGTCAACTGCCTGAAACTGGGAATGCCGAAACTTCAAGTACCCATGTATATGTAGTTCTAGTGTGTATTCAACGTCTCTGCTACAGTGATTCCCAATACAGGTAAGATATGTGACGTTTTGTATGGAGAAATTTCATCCTTCGTTCTTGTACGTGTCAGTATTGATCTCTGTGTCTCTGCCTCTGTTTCTTTATTAGTTCTCTATCTCTGGCTTTCTTTGATTTTTCTTTGCATTTTTCTGTCACTACGGTTCTCTGTTTCTTCACTGAATTTCTCTGTGTCTCTGCCATGCGTCTCTTTTCGTTTCTCTGTGTCAATACCATACTTCTCTCTCTCTCTCTCTCTCTCTCTCTCTCTCTCTCTCTCTCTCTCTCTCTCTCTCTATTTCTTCATCGTATCCCTATCTGTCTCTGCCATATATTTTTAATTGTATCTTCGCTTCTTTCCCATTTTTTCTATCTAGCATTTCCTCTCTGTCCTTCGTTCTCTTACATTTATATTTTACTGCTTCTTGCTAGTTTGCTCTCGTCCAAGCTTCATATTGATTTATTGAGAATTCGTGACCTGCAAGTTCAAAACCCTATAAGACATGTATATTCATAACCAGGATGTAAATGAATGGTTCAGAGAACCGACGAGTTGGTAAATTAGACACATATGCAACACTTGGATATCTTTATTGAGGAAACGTTTCGCCACACAGTGGCTTCATCAGTCCATACAAAGGAGAATCGTGAAGAACAGGAGGAGTGTGAGGTTGTCAGTCCCTCAATCTTGAGTCGATGTTGTCAGTCCATCATGGACTGATGAAGCCACTGTGTGGCGAAACGTTTCCTCAATAAAGATATCCAAGTGTTGCATATGTGTCTAATTTACCATATTCATAACCATTTTGAAAATTTCCAGAACACAGTATTACCAAAATTTTCCAGGGTAAAAAACATAAAGATGAAAGTACCAATGAGTTAATATCCTTGGTCGTGTCTGTTGCGTAAATATTTATATTCTCTCTGCTGGGTGAATGTGTATATTCCGTGGAGTGTATGTGTGTATATGTTTTTGTGTGTGTGTACAGTGTGTGTGTGTGTGTGTGTGTGTGTTGTGTGTATAGCTGGGAAAATATTTGTTTACATTTATAAGTCTCTGTTGGGAGAATATAGTTCAATGTATATATTCCTTGATGTGTCTTTTCTAGTTGAATGTATATATAGTGATTAAACGTGTATATACCTGGTACTGTCTATTAAGTTAATATGTATCTGGAAGAATAAAAGAAAATATGGTCTTAATGAAGGAAGAGGAAGGCAGCGCCAACCCCTCGGATGTAAAGCACTTTACGACCATTTTAACATAGTTACTCTTCCACAATGAATAGTATTCATGGTAAAATGTCCATTCAGGTTCTCAGTAACAACAACATATGTTGTTGTTATAAATTTCTGTTAAATCTCTGTACAGTTGATGTAATCTTGTCTCTCTCTTTGTATATTTGATGTCATATAGAACAGACACTGTGTAAGTGCCATGGCACTGAGTAATGTGTATAGGGTAATGGTGCATGATACCGACAAGTTGATAAATAACACAAATGTGCAACAGATAGGTATTTCTATTCCGAAACGTTTCGTCTTTACAGTAGTCCTCTTCAGTTAATTCAGAGGAAACAGCAGAAGCAGCTATCGACAACTTTATTGTCTGACCACTATTTATGAGTGAGAAAGGTTGCATGATATCACGTTTAGTGCATTTATTGAATATATATATATATATATATATATATAATATATATATATATATATATATATATATATATATATATATAGCTATAACCTTCTCCTGTTATTACATAAAAGCTTTTGTTTCCTTTGGGCATTGTGAAATGATTGAAAAGAATATATATATATATATATATATATATATATATATATATATATATATATATATATATATATATATATATATAAATATAGGAGGTACCACCTCTGGAACTGTTTTGGGGACACTCATCCTCAGAGAAAGAATAAACTTGTTTCAGGGAAAACTCAAAGTTCTCCCTGAAGCTGTTTGAAATTTTATTTATATATATATATATATATATATATATATATATATATATATTTTTTTTTTTTCAACAAGTCGGCCGTCTCCACCGAGGCAGGGTGACCCAAAAGAAAGAAAATCCCCAAAAAGAAAATACTTTCATCATCATTCAACACTTTCACCACACTCATACATAATCACTGTCTTTGCAGAGGAGCTCAGATACGACAGCTGAGAAAAGTCCCTCCCAGCTGTCACTATCTCAGACCCCTCCTTTAAAGTGCAGGCATTGTACTTCCCATTTCCAGGACTCAAGTCCAACTAAATCAATTAACTGGTTTCCCTGAATCCTTCACAAAATGTTACCCTGCTCACACTCCAACAGATCGTCATGTCCCAAAACCATTCGTCTCCATTCACTCCTATCTAACACGCTCACACATGCTTGCTGAAGTCCAAGCCCTCGCCCACAAAACCTCCTTTACCCCTTCCCTCCAACCTTTTCTAGGACGACCCCTCCCCGCCTTCCTTCCCTACAGATTTATACGCTCTCTAAGTCATTCTACTTTGATCCATTCTCTCTAAATGACCAAACCATCTCAACAACCCCTCTTCAGCCCTCTGACAAATACTTTTAGTAACTCCACACCTTCTCCTAATTTCCACATTCCGAATTTTCTGCATAATATTTACACCACACATTGCCCTTAGACACTACATCTCCACTGCCTCCAGCCTCCTCCTCGCTGCAGCATTTGCAACCCATGCTTCACACCCATATAAGAGTGTTGGTACCACTATACTTTCGTACATTCCCTTCTTTGCCTCCATGGATAACGTTTTTTGTCTCCACAGATACCTCAATGCACCACTCACCTTTTTTCCTTCATCAATTCTATGGTTAACCTCATCCTTCATAAACCCATCCGCTGACACGTCAACTCCCAAATATCTGAAAACATTTACTTCTTCCATAATCCCTCTCTCCAATGTGATATCCAATTTTTCTTTATTTAAATCGTTTGATACCCTCATCACCTTACTCTTATCTACGTTCACTTTTAACTTTCTACCTTTACACACTCTCCCAAACTCGTCCACTAACCTTTGCAACTTTTCTTAGAATCTCCCATAAGCACAGTATCATCAGCAAAGTAACTGTGTCAACTCCCATTTTGCATTTAATTCTCCATAATTTAATCCACCCTCTCCCCAACACCCTAGCATTTACTTCTTTTACAACCCCATCTATAAATATATTAAACAACCATGGTGACATTAAAATCCCTGTCTAAGACCTACTTTTACCGGGAAGTAATCTCCCTCTCCTACACACCCTAACCTGAGCCTCACTATCCTCATAAAAACTCTTTACAGCCTTCAGTAACTTGCTACCTATTCCATACACTTGCAACATTTGCCACATTGCTCCCCTATGCACTCTATCATATGCCTTTTCTAAATCCATAAATGCAATAAAAACTTCTCTACCTTTATCTAAATACTGTTCACATATATGCTTCACTGTAAACACTTGATCTACACATCCCCTACCCACTCTAAAGCCTCCTTGCTCATCTGCAATCCTACTCTCTGTCTTACCTCTAATTCTTTCAATAATAACCCTGCCATACACTTTACCTGGTATACTCAGTAAACTTATTCCCTATAATTTTTACACTCTCTTTTATCCCCTTCCCTTTATATAAAGGAACTATACATGCTCCTGCCAATCCCTAGGTACCTTCCCTCTTTCATACATATATTAAACAAAAATACCAACCACTCCAGCACTATATCCCCCTGCTTTAAACATTTCTGTCATGATTCCGTCAGTTCCAGCTGCTTTACCCCTTTCATTCTACGTAATGCCTCACGCACCTCCTCCACACTCACATCCTGCTCTTCTTCACTCCTAAACGATGTTATACCTCCTGTCCAGTACATGAAATTACCGCCTCCCTTTTTCATCGACATTTAAAAGTTCCTCAAAATATTCGCCATCTACCCAATACCTCCAGCTCCCCATCTACTAACTCCCTACTCTGTTTTTAACAGACAAATCCATTCGTTCCCTAGGCTTTCTTACCTTGTTTATCTCACTCCAAAATTTTTCTTGTTTTCAGCAAAATTTCTTGACAGAGCCTCTCCATTCTTTCATCCGCTCTTCTTTTGCACTCTCTCACCACTCTCTTCACCTTTCTTTCACTCTCCATATACTCTGCTCTTCTATTAACACTTCTGTTTTGTAAAACCTCTCATAAGCTACCTTTTTTCTTTATCACACCCTTTACTTCTTCATTCCACCACTCACTCCTCTTTCCTCCCGCACCCACCCTCCTATAGCCACAAACTTCTGCCCCACATTCTAATACTGCATTTTTAAAACTATCCCAACTCTCTTCAACCCCCCACTACTCATACTTGCACTAGCCCACCTTTCTGCCAATAGTTGCTTATATCTCACCCTAACTTCCTCCTCCCTTAGTTTATACACTTTTACCTCTCTTACTTGCTGTTGCCATTTTCTTTTTGTCCCGTCTACCTTTTACTCTAACTGTAGCTACAACCAAATAATGATCTGATATATCCGTTGCCCTCTATAAACATGTACATCCTGAAGCCTACCATCAACCTTTTATCCACCAATACATAATCCAACAAACTACTTTCCTTACGTGCTATATCATACCTTGTATATTTATTTATCCTCTTTTTCATAAAATATGTATTACTTATTACCAAACCTCTTTCTACACATAGCTCAATTAATGGTTCCCATTTACATTTACCCCTGGCACCCCAAATTTACCTACTACTCCATCCACAACATTTTTACCCACTTTAGCATTAAGATCCCCAACCACAATTACTCTCTCACTTGGTTAAAACTCCCACACACTCACTCAACATTTCCCAAAATCTCTCTCTCCTCTACACTTCTCTCTTCTCCAGGTGCATAAAC
The DNA here is from genome assembly GCA_009830355.1 of Cherax destructor. Taxonomy (NCBI): domain Eukaryota; kingdom Metazoa; phylum Arthropoda; class Malacostraca; order Decapoda; family Parastacidae; genus Cherax; species Cherax destructor. The sequence continues at coordinate 114,648 of WNWK01002006.1, read as the reverse complement.
ACTTACTATAACCCACTTTTCACATCCAACCTTTATTTTACTCCACATAATCCTTGAATTTATACATTTATATTCCTTCTTTACCTGCCATAACTGATTATTCAACATTATTGCCACTCCTTCTTTAGCTCTAACTCTATTTGAAACCCCTGATCTAATCCCATTTATTTCTCCCCACTGAAACTCTCCTACCCCCTTCAGCTTTGTCTCACTTAATGCCAGGACATCCAGCTTCTTTTCATTCATAACATCTACAATCATCTCTTTCTTATCATTCGCACAACATCCACTCACATTCAAACATCCCACTTTGACGGTTTTCTTCTTCTTCTTTTTAGTAAGCTATACAGGAAAAGGGGTTACTAGCCCATTGTTCCTGGCATTTTAGTTGACTTTTACAACACGCATGGCTTACGGAGGAAAGATTCTTATTCCACTTCCCCATGGATATGAAAGGGAAAAGCAATAAGAACAAGAACTATTAAGATAAAATCAATGAAAACTCAGATGAGTGTGTATACATAAACGTGTACATGTTTGCGTAGTGTGACCTAAGTGTAAGTAGAAGTAGCAAGACGTACCTGAAATCTTGCATGTTTATGAGACAGAAAAAAGACACCAGCAATCCTACCATCATGTAAAACAGTTTCAGGTTTCTGTTTCACAGTCATATATATATATATATATATATATATATATATATATATATATATATATATATATATATATATATATATATATTTTGTGTGTGTGTGTGTGTGCAGTAACTACTCTTTCCGATTCCTTGCTCCTGCAAGCCTGGTGGTAAAGACCGTAGGGCATCATACTGTCAATTTAAAATAGGAGAAATTGTAACAAACATTTTCTCTCACACTCTGTATCATAAACGTTCTAGCTGGAACGATTCAAGCTAGAACGTTTCCTTCGGGGGAGACGGCTAGTGTGTTAAAATAATAATAATAATAATATTAATCATAAAATTAATAATAACTATCATAATAATAATTGTTTTATGGCAATGACCATAGGTGTTGCCGTCAGTATTACCTAAGTATAGTAAATTATTTTTTTTATAAGATACACCAATATATAATATTTATATCGCTTACACATGAACTACATAACAAGTGCAAAGCAATAACTCACACCTGCTGCTTTACAAACCTAGGGAAAATCCCTTATTACTGGGAAAGGTCACAAAACCCCATCAGCGCAGTAAGGATTTTAATTTATAGATACTTTTCATAATAGTCATACTGGTGAAATGATGACATAGAAAGTGTGTGTGTGTGTGTGTGTGTGTGTGTGTGTGTACTCACCTAATTGTGGTTGCAGGGGTCAAGACTTAGCTCCTGGCCCCGCCTCTTCACTGACCGCTACTAGGTCCTCTCTCTCCCTGCTCCATGAGCTTTATCATACCTCGTCTTAAAGCTATGTATGGTTCCTGCCTCCACTACATACCTTGCTAGACTATTCCACTTCCTGACAACTCTATGACTGAAGAAATACTTCCTAACATCCCTTTGACTCGTCCGAGTCTTCAACTTTCAATTGTGACCCCTTGTTTCTGTGTCCCCACTCTGGAACATTCTGTCTCTGTCCACCTTATCTATTCCACGCAGTATTTTGTATGTCGTTATCATGTCTTCCCTAGCATTCCTGTCCTCCAGTGTCGTCAGGCCGACTTCCCTTAACCTTTCTTCATAGGACATTCCCCTTAGCTCCGGAACTGTGTGCGTGTGTGTGTGTGTGTCTATGTGTGTGTGTGTGTGTGTGCGTGTGTAACGTTTTAACCAAATATACGTACATCAAACACAAACCAGTGTCTGAGTAGTCACATCAGTTGCCCCAAAACTGAAATTTGTGTGTTCTTGTACCTGTTACCCCTTTTCACAGAGCCGTAAATAGGTACGTCAGTGATAGTGGACTTGGCAAGTCGCACATATTGCCACCTTTTGCATAAGTGTTGGTAGTTTGAGTGGAGAGAAACGTTCCGACAATCACCAATAATAAAGACGATGTTTAGGAAGAGCCAACAGCAAAACACTCACAAGAGCACAAATCAGTTAGTATATGAGTATATATGAGTACTCATAAATACCTCATTGGTATAAAAAAGAAGTACGTCATCTTTAATTTCTGAAAGACTATATGTCAAGGTTCACAAGAGAGGCTTCAAAAGAAAAATACTATGACAAACCATACCACTGGTGGGGTTCGAACCCGCGGTCAGAGTGTCATTACGATTTCGTAATGGGAAACGGGACGTAACTGAGTTTCATCCAGGGAAGAAGTGGGTAGTTCCACTTCCAGAGATCAAGAGCACTTCAGGGTCTTTATCTACATACAAACACAAACAGTACCAATAAATCTCTAAAAAATATATATAAACTCTTCGGATATGTCGGCATCTTGAAGTATAACAATATATACAAAAAAATTGCTAAGCTCTTATGGGTCATTCGGCGCCTCTGTCGTCTTGACCATATATCCTTCAGTGTTTAAGGAGGTAACTGCTGTTGACACAAATATCCAGAACTACTCGTCCCATTCCTTAGACTGAATCTCATTGCTGTCAATTTCCTTGGCGCTATATAATTCATTCAGGTTTACCACTTGCGCTATGAATGCAATAAAAACAATGAAAACCAGCTATCGTAAGAGACGAGTGTGCGTACAGACGGGCTTCACTGAGCCCTTCACTGCTGATGGCTGAGTGTGCGTACAGACGGGCTTCACTGAGCCCTTCACTGCTGATGGCTGAGTGTGCGTACAGACGGGCTTTACTGAGCCCTTCACTGCTGATGGCTGAGTGTGCGTACAGACGGGCTTCACTGAGCCCTTCACTGCTGATGGCTGACCAATAAATACATCAACTCCGGGGCAGCGAACTCAGATTTCTGCGATATCTATCACGCACTTCGCGAAACATGCAATTTGCAGCCAGGTATATCAGCGAAGTATTGGCTATAACTCACCTCTACGATGTCTCTGTTATTAATTCTGCGTCTTAGATCTTAAGAGGGGGAGAAGCTCATTCGTGTGTGTCAGTAGTCACTGCTACTTGCTACTTGTCCGGAAAATCTGTGTATTTCTATTTCAGGTTTAGGTTTGGATGATTTACATTTATTTGATTTAGATAAGATTTGCTTAGATTTAATGCGTAAGGTAGAGCTTGTGTGTGTTGTGTGTGTGTGTGTGTGTGTGTGTGTGTGTGTGTGTGTGTGTGTATCCGTATGTATGAGTGGGTGTTTGTGCGTGTTTTACGGATCATTCCGCTACTTGATAACTCAAGAGGCCGTAGAAATACTTAATAACTTTCCTACGACTCTTCTGAGTCTTCATTTTCCATTTATATCCTCTTGTTCTTGTGTTCCATCTCTGAAATACTCTGTCCTTGCCAATCTTATCATTTCCCCTCAGTATTTAATACGTCCTTATCATGCCTTCCCTTACCCTTCTGTCCTCCAGTGTCGTCAGGTTGAGTTCCTCTAATCTCTCCTCCCTCAGCTCCGGAAATAATGCTGTTGCAAACTTTTGTTATTTCTCTAAGTTTTTGACGTGCTTGACCAGGTGTGGATTCCATACTGGTGCTGCGTACTCTAATATAGATCTAACGTACACGGTGTACAGTGTCGTAAATGACTCCTCACTTCGATGTCGAAACGTTATTCTTAGGTTTGCCATGCGCAAATATGTTGCAGCAGTTATTTGGTTGATATGCTCCTCAGGGGATGTGCTCGGTATGATGCTCACCCCAATGCCATGCGCAAATATGTTGCAGTAGTTATTTGGTTGATATGCTCCTCAGGGGATGTGCTCGGTATTATGCTCACCCCAAGATCCATTTTTTTTTTAGTGAGGTTTGCAGTCTTTGACCCCCGAACGTGTACTCCGTCTGCTGTCTTCTTTGTCCTTCCCCACGCTTCATGACTTTACGCTTGGATGGGTTAAAATCCACGATCCATTTATCGGACCAGGTTTGCACACTCTCCAGACACCTTTGTAGTCTTACCTGATCCTCGTCCACTTGAATAATCCACATTAGCTTCACGTCTTCTGAAAACCGGGAAACATCCGAATCTATCCTTCCATCATGTCATTCACATATTCAAGAAACAGCACCGGCTCTAGGACTCACCCTTGTGGAATCCAGCTCGACACATGGTCGCACTCTGATACCTCGTTACGTACCATCACTCGTGGTTTCCTTTCTATCAGATATTTCCTGATCCATTGCAGGGCTTTTCCTGCTATTCCTGCCTGCTCCTATAGCTTTTATTCCAATCTCTGGTGCAGTACTATGTCGAAAGCCTTCTTACAGCCCAAGAAAATGCGGTGTACCCATCACTCTCTCTCTCCTCTGTTACATCTGTTACCCTATCGCAGAACTCTAGTAGGTTTGTGACAGGATTTTCAGTCCCTGAAAGCATGCTGGTTATCATGAATGAGCCCTTCCTTTCTAGATGCTCCACCACTCTTCTACTGATTATCTTCATCATGTCGGTGACACTGGCCTGTAGTTTAATTCTGCCTGTCTGTCTCCTTCCTTAAAAAATTGGGACTACATTTGTTGTTTACCTCAGGCAGATGCCCTGTTTCGATAGATTTGTTGAAGACTGTTATTAGCGGCACACACACAGTACCACCTCTGTTCCATGTCTTAGGACTCATGGCGTAATGTTATGTGGGCCCACCGCCTTCGAGGTATCTAGTTCGCATAGATATGAAATCAGTCACAGAATTTGGTCCTTGATGTGTGATTCCTACCCAAAAGTGGCAGGAAGAGCTATCCATGCAGTGCTTCCATTTGTGTTGACATATCTTTGTGAGTCAGGCTTTTCAACTCTGACGCAAACGTAAACGAAGCAACGAAGTAGATTATAAGTGTATCCAAGAATTAGTGAAGGAAAAACAATCAAAAATTTCTCAGTGATTGTATCTTCATCATAATAAAATGAATTACAATACCCTGGCATTTTATTGAACTTTTTGTTTATTGAAGTATGCTTCAGTCTGTTAAGTAATTAGTTATTAATGTAAAAAAATGCTTTTATTCAAGTTATAAAATTCATCAGCATTGTTCTTTTGCTATTAAATTGATAAAATAAAAATAATTCATAAAAGTATATGTAGCTAATATATAAAATATAAAAGATTTTCAATATTACATGCATATTAATTGGAATGCACCTTTTCAGTCATTCAATCTTGAGAGGGGAGAAAATGACATTCCGACACATGATGAAAAGGGTGAATGGTGCAAAAAAGTTTGGGAACCACTGTCATAGCAGCGTCTTTACCTCTTCCTCGGTAGTGTGGGGTTTGTCCAGCAGTTGTTGGAGTTGTATACCACCTCAGTTTCCTGGAAGCCTTTCTCTCTCTCTAATGAGAAACTCGTGCTGAGCTCTTCACATACTTCCTGATAATTTCTTGTGACCTCCCCTCCTTCCTTCCTCAGCCTGATTACCTGGTCTTTGATTGTTGTTTTTCTCCTGATGTGGCTGTAAAACATCTTTGGGTAAGATTTAGCTGGGCCTCCCATTTTATGCATGAATATTCGTTTCTGGCTCTTCGGCTCAACTTTTTATTTGCTTGAGTCCTTTGCGTTCTATACATTTTCCATGCTCTAGCACACTTGGCATTGGCCTCTCTACACCTCTGGGAAAACCATGGACTCACTCTGGTCTTCCCATTGTTTCTGTTGCCCCTCTTCACGAACTTCTCTGCCTCCCTGCATTTTGTGGTCACGTGGTCCATTATTTCGTTTACTGTCTTCCCCTCTAGCACTCTTACCCACTGCACCTCATGCAGGAATTGCCTCATACCTGTGTAGTTCCCTCTTTTAAAGTTTGGCTTTTTTCCTCCTTCCAGTGATTCTTCACTCTCCACAGTTAACTCTACAAGGCATTCCAAACTAAGGACCATGGGATTACTAGTGACGAAGGACCTTTCATGTGTAATATCCCCTACGTCCGAACCGCTCAATATGTAAACAAGGTCCAGCCTTACTCGTTCATCCTCTTCGCTCTCTCCCTCTCTATATGGTAGTGTCCCTAATACTGTGCATGACGTTTTCCAGTACCACCTCCAGCATCTTTGCTCTCCACGCTTCTGGTCCCCCATGTGGCTCCTGGTTTTTCCAATCAATCTCCTTATCGGTAAAGTCCCATGTCCAGTAACTTTGCCCTGCGTATGTGGGCCCCTGTATGTGTGTGTGTGTACTCACCTATTTATGGTTGTAGGGGTCAAGTCTTAGTTCCTGGTCTCGCCCATCGCTGGTTGCTACTAGCTCCACTCTCTCCCTGCTCCAAGAGCCTTATCGTACCTCTTCTTAAAGTTATGTATGGATCCTGCCTCCGCTACTTAACTCTCTAGATTGTTCAACTTCCTGAGAACTCTAAGGCTGAAGAAAAAAATCCTAACATTCCTATGATTTATCTGAGATGTTAACTTTCAGTTGTGTCCTCTTGTTTCTGTGTCTCATCTATGAAACATTCTCTCCCTGTTTACATTGTCAGTTGCTCTAACTATTGTATACATCGTTATCATGTCCTCCCTATCCCCCTTGTTCTCCAGTGTCGTCAGGTTGAGCTCCCTTAACTTCTCTTCGTAGGACATACCCCTTAGCTCCGGGACTAATCTTGTTGCAAACTTTTGCACTGTCTCCAATTTTCTTGACGTGTTTGACCAGGTGTGGGTTCCAAACTGGTGCTGCATACTCCAATATGGGCCTGACATACACGGTGTACAGAGTCCTGAACGATTCCTTACTGAGATGTGGGAATGCTATTCTAAGGTTTGCTAGGCGCCCATAACCTGCAGCAGTTAATTTGGTTGATGTGCGCCTCAGGAGATGTGCTCGGTGTTATACCCATCCCAAGATCCTTTTACTTGAGTGAGGTTGGTAGTCTCTGGCCCCCTGGTGGTGTTGAGCTTCAGGAGCCAGTTTCTAGACCAGGCCTGCAGTCTGTCCAGATTCCTTTGTAGTCCTGCCGAGTTCTCCGATTGAATTCTCCTCATCAACTTCACATCATTTACAAACAGGGACACTTCAGAGTCTATTACTTCCGTCATGTCGTTCACATATACCAGAAACAGCACCGGTGTGTGTGTGTGTGTGTGTGTCTACCTGGAGTCTACCTGGAGAGAATTCCAGGGGTCAACGCCCCCGCCTCCTGTTGGACCAGAGCCTGATCAACCAGGCTGTTACTGCTGGCCGCACGCAGTCCAACGTACGAACCACAGCCCGGCTGATCAGGTACCGACTTGAGGTGCCTGTCCAGTGCCTGCTTGAAGACAGCCAGGGGTTTGTTGGTAATCCCCCTGATGTATGCTGGGAGGCAGTTGAACAGTCTTGGGCCCCTGACACTTATTGTGTTGTCCCTCAACGTGCTAGTGGCACCCCTGCTCTTCATTGGGGGAATGTTACATCGCCTGCCGAGTCTTTTGCTTTCGAAGGGAGTTGTTTTTGTGTGCAAGTTTGGTACTAATCCCTCGAGAATTTTCCATGTGTATATAATAATGTATCTCTCCCGCCTGCGTTCCAGGGAGTACAGGTTTAGGAACTTCAAGCGTTCCCAGTAGTTGAGGTGGTTTATCGCACTTATGCGTGCGGTGAAGGTTCTCTGCACATTTTCAAGGTCAGCAATTTCACCCGCCTTGAAAAGGTGCAGTTAGTGTGCAGCAATATTCTAGCCTAGATAGAACAAGCGATCTGTAAAGTGTCAACATGGGCTTGGCATCCATGGTTTTGAAGGTTCTCATTATCCATCCTGTCATTTTTCGAGCAGATGCAATTGCTACATTGTTATGGTCCTTGAAGGTGAGATCCTCTGACATGATCACTCCCAGGTCTTTGACATAAGTTTTTCGCTCTATTGTGTGGTTGGAATTAGTTTTGTACTCCGATGAGATTTTAATTTCTTCACGTTTTCCGTATCTGAGTAATTGAAATTTCTCATCATTGTTTTCTGCAGCCCATTTAAAGATTTGGTTTATGTCTGCTTGGAGTCTTGCAGTGTCTTCAACGGTGGACATTGTCATACAGATTCGGGTGTCATCTGCAAAGGAAGACACAGCACTGTGGCTTATATCCCTGTCAATGTCTGATATGAGGATGAGGAATAGGATGGGAGCAAGTACTGTGCATTGTGGAACAGAGCTTTTCACAGTAGCTGCCTCAGACTTTACTCTGTTGACTACTACTCTTTGTGTTCTACATGTTAGGAAATTATAGATCCATCTACCAGGAATGTGTGTATACTCTTCTAGTTGTGGTTGCAGGGGTAGAGTCACAGCTCCTGTTAGGAAGTATTTCTTCAGTCACAGAGTTGTCTGGAATTGGAAAAGTTTGGAAAGCGAGGTAGTGGAGGCAGGTACCATACATAGCTTTAAGAAGAGGTATGATAAATCTCATGGAGCAGGGAGAGAGTGGACCTAGTGGCGTCAAAGTGAAGAGGCGGGGACAGGAGCTATGATTCGACTCCTGCAACCACAATTATGTGAGTACACACACACACAGTGCGTGTGCGTGTTTGAGTGTGTGTGTGTGTGCGTGTTTGAGTATGTGTGTGTGCGTGTGCCCTTATGTGTGTCTGTGTGTTTGTACTCACCTATTTGTGGTTGCGGGGGTCGATTCATAGCTCCTGGCCCCACCTCTGTGTGTTAATTCAATCATTTAAATAGTCTTCATAGAACTGAGATACCTTAAAAAGTTTTCTTATTTATAAGACCTCTTTTTTTCCGTCCAATGGTCTTCTTACTCTGACTTTATAAAGCCTCTAACCGTCCTACTCAAACTTTCAAAGACGAATCATATTTAATTTATTTTGGCACAGTAGCTCCAGTTTGTTAATATGAGGACCTTCTACTTGCACTTCCGAATCAATAATTAAAACACCACCATCATTTTCTTCACCTATTTATGGGAAATCACACATGAAAACTCATTATGAGGCACATTGTTTCAAGGTCCTGAGAAGGTTTCAAGTCTTTCCCACGTGCTGTGAATTCGTTTGTTTTGCAAAAAATACGTTTTTATTGTTTGTGTTTGGCAACAAAACGAGTCACAGCATTCAATGACACAGATACAAAAGAAGTGGCAGACGGCAGATGTGTCCGGCGAAGCTCACACAAATCTGAACATTTCTAATTATATGGTTTATAAACAATAAATGATTGACGGAGTTGAAATAAAATATTGCATTACATAAACGCGTTGTCAACTTCGGTTGTTCACTTCTGCTTATGATAACTAAATGAAAGTTAGTATCTGCATTCCAATTACATTTGCATAATTTCTGGACAGTCATGATGTGAGCTTTCAGCCATCACGAAAGTTATTTAATATTTTTCACTGAATTCTTTTTTTGTTGCCTTATTTATCATTTTAGGTGAATTGTTTTAACATTCTAGACAGTTGGAGATGCAGCTAGACTACTAATTAAGGCTAATAAATACAGAAGGTGTGAATCATTCTGTTGGAAGAATTGTGGATATTAGAAACTTATTTTACTAAGGTTGAAACTGACATCTTACCATTCAGGATATACTTAGCTGACCTGATTCAGGATATACTTAGCTGACCTGATTCAGGATATACTTAGCTGACCTGATTCAGGATATACTTAGCTGACCTGATTCAGGATATACTTAGCTGATCTGATTCAGGATATACTTAGCTGACCTGATTCAGGATATACTTAGCTGACCTGATTCAGGATATACTTAGCTGACCTGATTCAGGATATACTTAGCTGACCTGATTCAGGATATACTTAGCTGACCTGATTCAGGATATACTTAGCTGACCTGATTCAGGATATTCTTAGCTGACCTGATTCAGGATATACTTTGCTGACCTGATTCAGGATATACTTAGCTGACCTGATTCAGGATATACTTAGCTGACCTGATTCAGGATATACTTAGCTGACTTGTACCCTGTCCTCTGACTGTTCTGCTTACTGACTTCATTATGTACTTCCATTTTAATGCAAAAGAGTAACACAGAAACGCTATTATGTATCAGTATTAAAAAGTAATTATTGTATTTGCTCGGTAACTAATTAATCTAAGTGAAAAAATGTGTATGACACTGGAATAAAACTGTTTTTTATATATGTGAAATAAATCATAGACATCACGCAACATATTTTTGAATTAAAACTTTAAAGGTTCAATAGTTGTTTTATATCATGAAATGACATATATTACGGACATTATATGCAATATTAACTCTGTGTTTTACAAAAAAAATGTTGCACATGTTAAAGGCATGTATATATATTTTCCTCGGAATGGTTTCAAGAAACTTTTATCTAAGGAAACATTTCATTAACTTTGACCAAAAAAAATCAGTAATTTATTATTGAAATGTTTTTACAACTGCTTCACCTCCCCTCTTGACTTTTGCAAGAATTTGATGTGAATATCCACTTTCTTAATATGCCATGTATATACAATGACTTTTTTCCTTTATTTGCTGTGTATAGCCACGATTTTAGCTGTTATATTCCAAGCATACCCAATGAATTTTGCTGTTATATGATATATATAACCATTGATAATGTTATGCATATCAGTAGGTATCCGATGAATAAATATTAAGATGTTTGGAGTCACATGCTTTGTATATCCCCTGATTCTTATACGATGCTCTGTCAGTCCGAACATACTAGGTGTATTTGCCCTGCCGCAAATACACCCACGTTCGGTGAGTATGGGGGCGGCTAGGCGAAGAGCCACACTAATTCGAATAGCCTGTGGGTCGAGTCGGGTGCCCAGGGAGGAGTTGGGAACAGCTAAAAGGAAATCTGAATGTGGTGTCATATATATATATATATATATATATATATATATATATATATATTATATACACGTAGTGCCGAATAGGTAAAACTGGTCAGTTAGAAAGAACTCATTTAAAATTAAGTTCTTTCTAAAATTTTCTCTTATACGTTTAAAGATATATTTTTTTCATTTATGTTAATGTAAAAATTAATAATTTTGAACTGAAAGAACCTTAGAAAACTTACCTAACCTTATTATAACAAGCGCAATTTAATTTACCCTAATCAAACTAAATATATTTTAGATAAGTTTACAATGATTTAATAATAAACAAACGCAATGGAATATATTTTTTTCTTTAGGTTCAGAATGATTTTTTCGAAATTATTGCATACACAAATTTTCGCTTTCTTTATTCGGCAAGAAGAGCGTTGCTATTTAAGCCAGTATCGCGAGATTTACCTATTCGGCACGACATTATATATATATACAGTAGTGTGCATATCAGTTGGGACAGTTATAAAGTAAGAAATTTATTTGGGAAATTAGTGTTTAAAATACACAGCAAATCTATATCTCCATTTTTTTTAACCTAATCACATCTATCCCTTTCCTTTTACCCACTACCTTACTTACTCTCATTCACTCACATCTAGCTCTTACAAGACGGTATTCCTCTCAGCCCATTTTATGAAATCACTGTCTTCTTTCCTTCATCTACATTCAACAACTCTTTATATTATTCCTTGCATCTTTCCAATACCTCCACCTCCCCATCTAATAACATCTCTCTACGTCAGCTCTCCCTCACCACTCTTTGTACCTCTCTTTTTCTCTCCATATATTCCACCCTCAGTATATCATTTCTACATTGTAAAAAAAATCCTCTTGTGCTAACTTTTCTCTCCCTTGCTACCAATGGCTCCTTTTTTCTCCTGCACAAACTTCCGTTGTGCACTCTAACACTGTATTCTTAATTCTACTCCGTACCTCTTCGATGCCTTTTATTCTTACCTATATTATCTTTATCTTTCTCCCAATAATTACTAATATCTTATCCTATCTCTTTCTTAATTTATTACCTCTCGCTTCTCTCTTATCCACTAATGACATTCACCTTGTATCCCATCTACCTCTTAATTTTACTGTTGCTACCACTAAATAATAATCTGATATATTTCTTGCACCTCTAAAACATGCATATTTTGAAGTAGATTGTAACCCATATACTTATTTATTCTCTTTTTCTGAAAATACATAATGACTATTACCAAACCTCTTTTCATTCATAATTCCGCTACAGGCCTTTTATTATCATTCACCCCTGTTATGTCTCACTTACCTACTACGTCTTCTACAACAATTTCTTCCACTTCAGTATTTATGACTTCCACATTTTTTTCATTTGGTTGAAAACTCCCTAAACACTCACTTAACACCTCCAACAACACTTCTCTCTCGTATACACACCTCTCTTTCCCAGGTGAATAAACACTTGCTATAACTGCTTCTCACAGAGTACCCTCATTCTAATCCATATAATTCTTGTATTTATTCAACTATATCCCGTCTTTTTCCAGAGTTGGTTCTTTAATATTAGAGCTACCTGTTTTGCCCCCTATCCACTGAAATCCTTCTACACCCTGTAGCATTGTTTCGCTTAGAGCTACGATATCTAGCTTCTTTTCGTTCATAACATTCACAATTAATTCTTTCTTCAGATTTAAAATTTTCTGTTATAATATTTCCTTTTTCTTTTTCCGATACTGTAAACATAAAAAAAAATATTAAAGAAATGTTACCAGTAGCGGGGTGAACCTGTTGCTTACCAGTCACAGAAACACTATCACTGAATCACATATGCTCAAGTATAACAATTCCAAAACTATTGATGAAGATCTCACTTTACGATGATTCCAACGCTATCGCGACTGCATTACACACGTCTCCCAATTATGTACGATATGGTTTTTTTTTTGTACCTCATGTAATTGAACTTATGCTTCCTTGTATGTAGGACACTACCATAAAAGTAATGGAACATTTCCTTGTAATCCAAAGCATCTATAACCCTCAAAGTTATATATCAAAAGAGCATTCCGATATTTTAAAGAACAGGGGGCTGATGTCTTTATAACCACACAGGTAATAATATCCTTTATCTTGTACCAATTGTAATATTGCATGCAGTGTTAATATTTATTTTCCTCCACCTGGCCATATTACCAGAGAAACGTATAATGGCTGGTCGAATTAACAATAAATTTTAAAAATTCTCAATGCACCCGAAAGTGAGTTAGGCTAACAGCGTAACACTCGGGTTTACGGTATGCTCTGAATAGAAGAAACATTGTAATATGTGTTATTACGTTATTTCTTAACAGTGTATTCGAGCATATGGCTCTTGCCTGCATCTTGAACTGGTGAGTACCGAGACCCAATACATCACGGAGTATTTGAGAGCCTTGCCAGTTCTCAAGCGCCATATTAGCAATGACTGCATCTCGTTCCCTAGTTATTTATCGACTACGATTTTTATTATTCTCTCCACATCATTTAGTCTACTTTCTCAAGAGTTTCAATATTTTTTTTTTTCACTCTGCACTTCTGATATCACGGACTCGTTATTTCAAATTCCACTGGGCGCTGGAGTGTGTTGTCAGTCTACCTTCCATTCGTTAGGACTAAGCTATAGCAGTCAATTACAACATAATTATTGTACTGTCTAATCTTCCTTGCAGTCATCCGTATTTATTAATTTTATTAGTTATACATCTGTGAATTTCAACTTATCGTAAAGTAAAATATCGCCTCTAGCAAATTCTTAACTTATATCAGGAACGCAATGAGTTAAAGACTAAACTCTAAAACTGTGGGTTTCCACAATTTTCGCAACGGATTTCTCGAACTGCTACTCTTACGTCTGCTTTCCAGTTTTTTCTTTATACCTAGGAGCAGAGAACTATACTTAGTTCCATTGCAACTGTTATAAGAGACCTCAAAAACAAAGGTAAACTTGTTCGCATCTCGAAATTTAACATTCAAGAAAATCTGAAATGGCTCCTCTACTGACAAATTGCCGTAAAATATTCAACCAATCAGCATGAAGCAGCTGCATCTCTCTAAAAATCGACCACTCATCATGAAGCTGCTGCCCCTCTCCCCTTCTCTACGCTTACAATGTTTTGCGGCTGGGTTTAGCCCCGGCTCTTTTTCTACTACTCAAGACATTCCTCTCCAGAGCTATTTTTTGTTCTTACTTCCCCGCTCACCACTTGTGGGTCTTACCTATGAGTCCTCTGTTTTGTTCTCTCTCTCTCTCTCTCTCTCTCTCTCTCTCTCTCCTTTTACACAGGGTTTTACAAGTTAAGGGTTCCTAACTTTATTTACAAGCTCAGGGCTGTTACCCACATCAGCTCATTTTAAAACCTTTTTATTATGAGACATACAAATAGGGAACAGGATGAAGTTGGAGCCATCTGTGAGCCAGCTATTTCACTTGGAACACTGACTATATTTCGTTGATTTCGCTTTGCTGTACGAACATGGTCCAGACTCGAGTCGTCCTAGGAATAAATGATCTCAGATGAAGTGATGTCCTTGAGAAGGGTAGTTGCTGTTTGAAGCCTATCTGGTGGTTTAGAAGCTCATTTCTCGCTGTCCTCCGAGTAGAGCCAAGTGTGGTACTTCGATAGTTTTGGCCTTGTATGTGACAGTAAGATCAGGCTGGGTCCAGGAGAGTTGAGTCGTCTTGTCCTGTCAAGAAGTCGCAGATGAGAGTGAGGGCAGGCAATCCAAGGAAGTGGAGCATTCTCAAGATATGAGCATACTTGTGCTTCGTACATAGGCTTGCAACCTCTACTGTCGAGCAGATGCGTCTAAGTGCTGTAAGCTTCCTGGCCGTTTTGATTGCAAGGTTTACAACGTCGTTTTTCACAGTCAGTTTTGTGTTTTCTCAGGAGCAAATGTGACCTGCCATCGTTTTTTCCTAGAAGACATACCTGTAAGCTGGTGATTGATGTAACTTAGAGCACCTGGTATTTCCTGTCTTGGATAAGTAAATGTCAGGGTACAGTCGTCTGCATATGTATTGGATTCTGGGATGAGTTGAAGGTCATTGAAGTAAACATTCCATAACAATGGCCAAAACACACTTTCCTTTGGAGCTCTTGCACCAACAGTGTCTTGTTGACTCTGTCACGTTGAAAACTACGCATAGTACAGAGTAGGCGACTCCTAGTGCTTGAAGTTTTGCCAAGACTCCCTGGTGCTACACTCCGTCGAAAGAACCAGCAATGTCCAGCGCTACTACACAGCTGACTTTGGATTCATGCAGTGTCTGGTGCCACATAGTGAAGTTTAACAGCAGATCAGCAGCAGAGTGACCTTTTCTGAAGCCATATTGAAGTTCACAAAGAATCGAGTGGTAGTCGAAAAATGCTGTCATCTGCCGTGAGATTATTTAATCAAGAATTTTGCCATTGATTAGGAGTGACACTGGTCCAGTTGCAGTTTTTTTCTCTCTCTCAATCCGTAATATATCTCTTTAATGAACTAGCTTTATGAAGGATAAATATGAAATAACGCAATTTGACCAGTCTTCTCCGTCCCGCCTGTTGTTCCGCATCATATCGTAGAATTATATTAGGTTTACCTGAAGGTTACCTGGAGAGGGTTTCGGGGGTCAACGCCCCCGCGGCTCGGTGTGAGACCAGGCCTCATGGTGGATCATGGTCTGATCAACCAGGCTGTTACTACCGGCGGCACGCAAACTGACATACGAACCACAGCCCGGTTGGTCAGGTACTGACTGTTTTTGCTTCGTTACAAAGGTCATTATGTCCGGCCGTTCTACTGTCTTTCCTATCACTACCATTATCTTACTCAGCGTGTCAGAGGCAACGACATGTTTAGTGCACCATGTCTTCCTTTATACTGGCACGACGTTTGCTTTTTTAAAAGTGTGTGGTATCGCTCTTGTCTCCAGTCACTTGCCGGTATATATTTTCTCAAATTGCTTACACGGGGCTTTTAACTCCTTTCAGTAGGCCAAATTAGGTGGCTTGTAGCTCAGTGATAGCGCCTTCAGGTCACAAGAGAAAAACCCAGGTTTAGTCCTTGTGTGAGTCAAGACAAAGGGGCAAGTCTTGTATCTTCTCCCGCTGTTCACCTAGCAGTTAGTGGTTACTTTGGTGTTAGTCATCGTTGTGGGTAGCATCCTGTGAATGGAAGGATACTTTAGAGAGTGTTAAAGTATACTTTCACGCTAAATAAGCTGACGGTAAGATGACAGCTCTAAGCCTGTTTTCATGTTTGCGTTACTTAGGTACCAACTGTCAAAGGCACTTGTCGAGAGACGCTTGGTTTGTAGATTTTGGATTTTGTGTACTTACCTGTCAGTGGTTGCAGCGGTCGATTCACAGCTCCTGGTCCTGCCTCTTCGCTTGTCGTTATTAGTCCAGTCTCTCTCCATGCTCCATGAAGTTGATCGTATCTGTGTGTGTGTGTGTGTACGCGCGCCCGTCTATCATCTAGTAACGTAAATGGGTTCAGGTCATGATCTTTAACACCAGTTATGGAGAAAGGGCTCCAACGATAACATGGAATGTATGGTTCGCTAATACTTAGCTTATTGATGAATCCAAGATGTCGCAGCCTTCCCCAACACCTTCTCAGGGGATCCATATATTGTCACACTCTCCACAGGGCTGTATGGAAAAAATACACGTGGTTTATTATAATATATTGCCCCAAAGGAGCGTATGTCCATATTTCAGTCTTAGATGGACTGAAAGGCGTTTTACTCACTGTTTTGGACTAAAAAGTCCACGCATAACCGCCGTCAATAGGTAAAATTTAATGTTCTTGACTACAAGAACTGCGCAGTCCCCTGTTTGACCAGAACATCAAATTCTTACCTTGCTCGTGTAACTTTGAGCGATGGTGTTGGCTCCACCATATACGGCGGAAATGCTGTCTTGATTGTAGAATGCCGCTGAAGAATCACCGTCTTGTTTCGATGGAATTCACTTGCGATTGTCTCTACGTTCGTCTTTTTGCAGTAAGAAGCTGCGCACACTTCTGAATATACTGCAATGTTGATGTTATTCACTAAACGTGCTAGAACAGAGTTCTTATCTTATTTCCCGACGTTAGTGGAGATTAAAATTAAAATAACGGACGCGTACGACTGATGTCTTTGTTGATTTACGTCGCCTCGCGCCGCATGACCCCTAGAGTCGTATGACCTCTACGGAGCCTGTATTCAATCTGCCCCTCATGCTGCCTTGTGGCTCGTGCCTCGTGCAGCCATGTGGTGCCACGAGGTGCTGTGGTCAGCACAATTCTTGACACACTGTTGACAGTACATCTGGCTTGAATTAAATTGTTTTTCTCAGCCAGACGCGCCTCCTCTGACCCTTTCCTAAGGGAGGAAAGGGTGAGGGCCCTTACCAAGGGTAGTAAGGGCGCATACCCCCCCTTTGGAGAATTTTCTCCACACCAGTTATCATGCTTAAGTCACTGACAGCCAGTTGGGCTTCATCATCTCCATGTTTAAATCCTTGTACCGAGTTAGTCCTCAATATTATTGATTTTTTTATTTCATTGCTTTTCCCTTTTTGATGCCTCTGAGAATCTCATATTCTGATAATAAACTTATTTTTTTTTTTTTTTAAATCCTGCCCTTTTCGTTTTCATTTCAGTCTTCTGGGAAAACAATAAACTTCTAAAAATTTATTCTGTAATATTTGGTAATTTAGGCCTAGATACGTATTATGTGTGTACAGTTGTTTAAATACGTCTTGACCAGATTTCTGACGGCCGATTATTTGCTAGTTTTGCATATTCTTCCAAATGATATTCTATTTGTGTCTCTAATATGAGAGTGAGTGTGCGGCTTCCTACCCAATTTTTGTATTAAATTTTAGTAGTCTTCAGTTAAACAATTCCTGTAATTTTTCAAATATTCCTTCAGCATCTTAGTTTTCACCTCTCATTATCCTCCTCAGTTTTGGCGTTATCCTCAAACACAAATAATAAGGAATCCATTTTTTCAGGAAAATCATTCACATATATAAGAAACTGTTTACGTTAAAAAACTGACCATCGTGGAGTACTACTTGTTACCTAGTCGGTTTTTGTGGCTTGTGCATCAGCCTCCTGTCGGGGACATCATTAATGGCTTTCTGATGGAATAGGAATATTCAATTGGCCTATCCTAATCTTTCTTGTTTAATCCTACTTTTCGTGGAACTTAGGTTAAATAGACTGTATTTCCTGTGTTACTTTCTTAGACGATTTGCTAGTTTATTTCTTTCAGTCAGACTATAGTTTAGCGCCTAGTATCTTTTTAGATTCTTGAAATCTGTTTAATAAGTGCGGCGTTCTACCAATCTGGAAAAATTCTGCTGCATAAAGAACGAAAAGGCATAATACCATGACTGGCACAATACACAAATAACCCGCTCATAGTTGAGAGAAAAGCTTATTAAGACATTTCGGTCCGACTTGGACCATTCACACGTGTGACCTTGTGAATGGTCCAAATTTATTTCTCCTTTCTCTTTCTTCTCTTTGAACCCTTACCCGCTGGACAAGAAAGCTTCTTGCTACAATATGCAGTATGTTTGCTCCCAGTGACCCTTTACTCCATGAAGGCCTCTAGTCTCCCAGTCTCTCCCTGGATGAAGTTTCCTGGGATCAAAAGTTTTCTTCTTTATTCGCTGCTAAGGCTTCTACCCTCTCCACGAGGCTTAAGGTGGCTTTATTGTTATCCTGGTTTTCCTTAGTGTTTGGTTGCTTGCTAGAGAGTTGCAGTTTACTCCCACCACTATCATTGTTCTTCTGATATTATTGTTCACAAAATGAAGTTTGTGTGTATTCATTTTTTCAAACCATCTTTGTTTTCGAATTAATAAGGGTCGCTCTAATCCAACTCAATTCTGCCGCTTTCCTCTTTCTCCCAAATGGCATTTCATTTGCATTTGTATGCAGACATTTAAGATTGTTTATGGTAGGATATGAGGGTGCTGATACTATGGAAGTACAGTACACGGAGAAGCGGTAGGCTTTTGTGGTCGTAGTTTAGTGGGTGGTATGACTGGTGTGCGGTTTGGTATTAAGGGGATATGAAATGCAAAGTTGAGTTTTACGTATCTGGAGAAGCTACGAGAGGCTTTTCGGTTTATTAGGATTGGTTGGTATTGGCTGGTGGATGAGATCAAGTTTAAAGAAAAGTTTATGAAGAGGTATTGTAGCCTCATTTATTGTTCCTGAGTTGTCTCTGAGAATTCCGCAAACGTTTCCTTCTGTCTGACTAATATTTCAGCATTTTCCGCTAGTTTTCTATCTTTTGTTTAACTTTTGTTTGATGGGGCTGTACTGGGCCATTGTAGCACATATAGTATATCCATCACGTCTGCCCATCTATATACGTTTTCTATGAACATAACTCTCCGTCTTCTTTTCCTGTTATTTTTGTTGTGTTGTTGTATATTCTCCGTCTTCCCTGTCTGCTCTTCTAGTTTCTGAATGAATCGCTGGTGCATTTGTCCTCACCTGTATATATTTTATGGGGTTAAGTTCCTGTTCCTGGTCCTGGGTGCTTGATGCAACAGGATGGTACAGAGTGCTTGATGCAGCATGGATGGTATAGAGTGCTTGATGCAGCATGGATGGTACAGAGTGCTTGATGAAGCAAGGATGGTACAGAGTGCTTGATGTAGCATGACTGGTACAGAGCTCTTGATGCAGCATAGCTGGTATAGAGCGCTTGATGCAGCATGGATGGTACAGAGTGCTTGATGAAGCATGGCTGGTACAGAGTGCTTGATGCAGCATGGATGGTACAGAGCGCTTGATGCAGCATGGATGGTACAGAGTGCTTGATGCAGCATGGATGGTACAGAGTGCTTGATGCAGCATGGATGTTACAGAGTGCTTGATGCAGCATGGATGGTACAGAGTGCTTGATGCAGCATGGATGGTACAGAGTGCTTGATGCAGCATGGATGTTACAGAACGCTTGATGCAGCATGGATAGTACAGAGTGCTTGATGAAGCATGGCTGGTACAGAGTGCTTGATGCAGCATGGATGGTAAAGAGCGCTTGATGCAGTATGGATGGTACAGAGTGCTTGATGCAGCATGGATGTTACAGAGTGCTTGATGCAGCATGGATGGTACAGATCGCTTGATGCAGCATGGATGTTACAAAGTGCTTGATGCAGCATGGATGGTACAGAGTGCTTGATGCAGAATGGATGGTACAGAGTGCTTGATGCAGCATGGATGGTACAGAGTGTTGATGCAGCATGGATGTTACAGAGTGCTTGATGCAGCATGGATGGTACAGAGTGCTTGATGCAGCATGGATGGTACAGAGTGCTTGATGCAGCATGGATGGTACAGAGTGCTTGATGCAGCATGGATGGTACAGAGCGCTTGATGCAGTATGGATGGTACAGAGTGCTTGATGCAGCATGGCTGGTACAGAGTGCTTGATCCAGCATGGATGTTACAGAGCGCTTAATGCAGCATGGCTGGTACAAAGTGCTTGATGCAGCATGGCTGGTACAGAGTGCTTGATGCAGCATGGCTGGTACAGAGTGCTTGATGCAGTATGGATGTTACAGAGTGCTTGATGCAGCATGGATGGTACAGAGTGCTTGATGCAGCAAGGATGGTACAGAGTGCTTGATGCAGCATGGATGGTACAGAGCGCTTGATGCAGCATGGATGGTACAGAGTGCTTGATGCAGTATGGATGTTACAGAGTGCTTGATGCAGCATGGATGTTACAGAGCGCTTGATGCAGCATGGCTGGTACAGAGTGCTTGATGCAGTATGGATGTTACAGAGTGCTTGATGCAGCATGGATGGTACAGAGTGCTTGATGCAGCATGGATGGTACAGAGTGCTTGATGCAGCATGGCTGGTACAGAGTGCTTGATGCAGCATGGCTGATACAGAGTGCTTGATGAAGCATGGATGGTACAGAGTGCTTGATGCAGCATGGATGTTACAGAGCGCTTGATGCAGCATGGCTGGTACAGAGTGCTTGATGCAGCATGGATGGTACAGAGCGCTTGATGCAGCATGGATGGTACAGTGCTTGATGCAGCATGGATGGTACAGATTGCTTGATGCAGCATGGATGGTACAGAGTGCTTGATGCAGCATGGATGGTACAGAGTGCTTGATGCAGCATGGATGGTACAGAGTGCTTGATGCAGCATGGATGGTACAGAGCGCTTGATGCAGTATGGATGGTAGAGAATTCTTGATGCAGCATGGATGGTAGAGAATTCTTGATGCAGCATGGCTGGTACAGTGCTTGATGCAGCATGGCTGGTACAGAGTGCTTGATGCAGCATGGATGTTACAGAGTGCTTGATGCAGCATGGATGGTAGAGAATTCTTGATGCAGCATGGCTGGTACAGTGCTTGATGCAGCATAGCTGGTACAGTGCTTGATGCAGCATGGATGTTACAGAGTGCTTGATGCAGCATGGATGGTAGAGCATTCTTGATGCAGCATAGCTGGTACAATGCTTGATGCAGCATGGATGTTACAGAGTGCTTGATGCAGCATGGATGTTACAGAGTGCTTGATGCAGCATGGATGCTACAGAGTGCTTGATGCAGCATGGCTGGTACAGAGCGCTTGATGCAGCATGGATGTTACAGAGCGCTTGATGCAGCATGGATGTTACAGAGTGCTTGATGCAGCATGGATGTTACAGAGTGCTTGATGCAGCATGGATGTTACAGAGTGCTTGATGCAGCATGGATGTTACAGAGTGCTTGATGCAGCATGGATGTTACAGAACGCTTGATGCAGCATGGATGTTACAGAGTGCTTGATGCAGCATGGATGTTACAGAGTGCTTGATGCAGCATGGATGTTACAGAGTGCTTGATGCAGCATGGCTGGTACAGAGTGCTTGATGCAGCATGGATAGGTACAGAGTGCTTGATGCAGCATGGCTGGTACAGAGTGCTTGATGCAGCATGGCTGGTACAGAGTGCTTGATGCAGCATGGATGGTACAGAGTGCTTGATGCAGCATGGATGGTACAGAGTGCTTGATGCAGCATGGATGTTACATAACGCTTGATGCAGCATGGATGGTACAGAGTGCTTGACGCAGCATGGCTGGTACAGAGTGCTTGATGCAGCATGGATGTTACAGAACGCTTGATGCAGCATGGATGGTACAGAGTGCTTGATGCAGCAAGGATGGTACAGAGTGTTTGATGCAGCATGGATGGTACAGAGTGCTTGATGCAGCATGGATGTTACAGAACGCTTGATGCAGCATGGATGGTACAGAGTGCTTGATGCAGCAAGGATGGTACAGAGTGCTTGATGCAGCATGGATGGTACAGAGCGCTTGATGCAGCATGGATGGCACAGAGTGCTTGATGCAGCAAGGATGGTACAGAGTGCTTGATGCAGCATGGATGGTACAGAGCGCTTGATGCAGCATTGATGGTACAGAGTGCTTGATGCAGCATGGATGGTACAGAGTGCTTGATGCAGCAAGGATGGTACAGAGTGCTTGATGCAGCATGGCTGGTACAGAGTGCTTGATGCAGCATGGATGGTACAGAGTGCTTGATGCAGCATGGATGTTACAGAGTGCTTGATGCAGCATGGATGCTACAGAGTGCTTGATGCAGCATGGATGCTACAGAGTGCTTGATGAGCATGGCTGGTACAGAGTGCTTGATGCAGCATGGCTGGTACAGAGTGCTTGATTGCGTCTTCACACACTGGAATATACGCAAATCTTCTTTCAATGACCAAGCAAATAATCCCAACTCCTGCCTTTGATACAGAGTTAATATACATTTATTCCATTCGAAATACCACCGAGGCCTAGAATAGACGGACATTCAGCCCACAATTTACGACAACGGGACGCTATTCATGTGAATAAAAGATATTTTTCCTCTGTAAATTGAATATGTCAGAGCGTGTATATTCCCGCAACACATGTGTGCCCACACGGCTGCCAATGCCCCAGATTAGATACCCGCAGTTGGGTATGTGGAAAAAAAAAAGATAAATTGACAAAACTTGTTACAACATAAAACTGATTCGTTTTTTTAGGCAATCTGAGGCTCCAGAGTAAAATGATTTTCCATGACAAAAAAAAAATCGTTTTATTCGGTATGGTATAAAACGTCAGTTTTATGCCATACCTAATCGGCACGACATATATATATATATATATATATATATATATATATATATATATATATATATATATATATATATATATATGTCGTGCCGATTAGGTAAAACTTGCGATTTTGGCTTAAATAGCAACGCTCATCTTGCCATATAAGACAAGCGGAAATTTGTGTATGCAATAATTCCACAAAAATCATTCTGAATCTAACGAAAAAAATATATTTCATTGCGTTTGTTTATTATTAAATTATTGTAAACGTATCTAAAATATATTTAGTTGGGTTAGGCTAAATTAAATTGCGCTTGTTATAATAAGGTTAGGTAAGTTTTCAAAGTTTCTCTTGGTACAAAATTAATTTTTTTTACATTAACATAAATGAAAAAAATATATCTTCAAATGTATAAGATAAAATTTTAGAAAGGACTTAATTTTAAATGAGTTATTGCTAATTGACCAGTTTTACCGATTAGGCACGACATATATATATGTTTGTATATTACACACAAACATTACATTCAAGGAGTTGTTGGTCTACCTTGGAGGTATACTTCCGCCCAGGGGTTGATCTGCTATGTAATTAATGAATCTTAAGCTACATGGTCCCTAATCCCGGAGGTGTCCAAGAAGCGACTTTAGTTCACATTGCTTAAAAATTTTGGGCCTTCTGTATGACAAGGGACCCCCATAGCAGTTCAAGCTTCAGGGCCCCGAAAATGTAGGTACGCCACTGCTTCCACAACACAACCGGCGATTAACGCTCTGTACCTATGTACAAAGGCAACTTAGGTAGGAAGACTTACCCATACATTTCTCCTAGGAAACCCGGGTTTGGTCTTACCCGGGTTTCCTGAAGGTTACTTGACAACGATTTCTGAGGTCACCACTCCAGCGACCAGGTCTCACATCAGGCCTCCTGGTTGTTGGAGTCACCACTCCAGCGACCAGGTCTCACATCAGGCCTCCTGGTTTATGGAGTCACCACTCCAGCGACCAGGTCTCATCAGGCCTCCTGGTTGTTGGAGTCACCACTCCAGCGACCAGGTCTCATCAGGCCTCCTGGTTGTTGGAGTCACCACTCCAGCGACCAGGTCTCATCAGGCCTCCTGGTTGTTGGAGTCACCACTCCAGCGACCAGGTCTCACATCAGGCCTCCAGGTTGATGGAGTCATCAACTAGTAGTTGATGTATGGAGTAGCCGACGAATGATTTAAAAGGTCCTTACAGCAAAAATAGGCCTTTATTAATACGACTTTCCATCTAAGTGTAGGGGAAATGTATAAATAAAAGCCTCTTTTTGCTACATGTGTCTTTTAAACCTTGTCAACCAGGCTGTTGGTGCTAGTCACACGTGGCATTCACCAAAGCACGGCTAAACAAGAAGTGACCTAAGAAACTTGAACACATGTAGGTGTATGCTGGTAGTTGCCCATGTAAAGAAGGTGTTTAAAAGTCTTGGTCTCTGTACACTTATTTCCTTCCAGTAGAGAGCTGATAGCTCGAACTACTTGTCAGGGGACTATAATAAAATATTTTCTCTTTTCGTCTTACTCAGTCTTCTGAAATTAAGGCAACTCATTCAAGCCTCAGAGTCAAGGAATGCTAATGCGTTCCGCTCTTCAGGAATCAGCTCAGAGAACTTTCATCTCTCCATCAAACTTGGGTGTTAATGAGTCAATCGTAGTACTGAGGCTTGACGGCAGTTGGTCCTTCTAAAGCACGAACTCCAGTTTACGTTAGAACGCGAAGAATTTCGTATACAAGAAGCCAACGATTGATTATAATTAATGTTATCTCTTACCTCCACATTAAAGAGTGGGATATGTAAAAAGCTAATCCAAATAAGAGAGAGACAGACAGACAGAGACACAGAGACAGAGACAGACAGATGGGGGAAGGAGAGAGGGAGAGAGAGAGAGAATTAGAAAGCATAAGAATTGAAAAGAAAATTAGTGAACTAATGATTGAATTACTGAGAGAAGGAGATGAAACAAAGAGGCAGAGAGATTAAATTAGAAACACAGCGAGAACAAGTAAAAAATTATGAGAAAAAAGAGAGAAAAAATCATGGACAAAGCGAGGACGCCTGCGAGGCGGCTCGCCATAATTCGATACAAAATTCGCTTGCCAGTGGTGACACTTATTCTGAAGTTCTCATGACTATAAATGAAGAGTTCACGACCACTTGACGGAGGGCAGCAAATTTGCTACTCTGGGACTCCTTTGTTACCCAACACAACAGTAAATCCTGAAAGAATGTCGGGATGATTTACGAAGTTGACAGCACTTCCCGTGGGAAATTATCATGAAAATACTAAACGTCACTGACAAAACAGGCCGAGAACAGCAGCAGCTCAGAGAACAATTGAAAAATAGTTTTAAATGGTCCTGCTTGTAGAACAGGGATTTCGAGGGCCTTTTCAGCCACTGGGGAAAAATATTAATAGGTGTCCTTTGACGCTGCGACGCGTACGTAAACACTGGCTGACTGTAGCTTCTTCGAGTATTGCACAGAACAATCGAACTCACATTGAAGGACTAAACTCCACGGAAATTTTCTTGCTAAGTACGTCATTGTGAGACGGCAGGTGGAAGTTGCGTCATTTTCAGTTTGTCGAGTTGAAGTTGTGTCATTTATACTTCGACAGGCAAGGGTAGTGTGTCATACATGAGACAGTGAAGTAAGTTGTGTCATTTTTGGTGTGTCAAGCCGTGTCATTCACATTATTTCAGGTTAGGATAACACTTCATACATAAGAAGATTATAAAAAGTTGTGGTATTTTCGATGTGTCAAGTTGAAAATGAGTCAATCCTACTGTTTCCGACCGGATAACACTTCATTCATGAGATGGCAAAAGTATGTTGTGTCAACTGCAGTGTATCAAGTTGAGATTGCCTCATTATATGCTGTTGCAGTCAAGAACAATAAATTATTCGCGACAAGGAAGCCGCTCTTATGCCAGTTTCAGCATATCAAGGTGAAGGGTATTATTTATCCTATGACGTGTCAGAATAATGCATCACACACGGTGCTGCGAGAGGAAAGTGCGTGTTATTTACAAAGGCTGGCGGAGCCCAGATGACCTGCTATCAAGAGCCCGCGAGCTAGATGGCCTGCCATTTACAAGGTTGTTGGGTAAGATATAATGTTTATATTATAGCGGGATGTGATGAAATGTTTACAGTGTAGAAGGTTGTGGGGAAAGTTTTACACTACAGTGGTGGTATATGTTCACAGAATAGCTTAAAATATAATCTTTACATTCTAGCTATGGTAAAATGCAAAGCGAATATTACAGTGGTGGTAAGACGAATTTTTTACATCTTACTGATGATAAGATGGTAATGTTTACATTGTAACGGATATGATATAATGTTTACATTATACCGAAGCATACCAAGTGTCCCCTTGTGACGCATTACCCTATTTTGGAGGTTCTGAATGGTCCATGCGCAATAAGAGTTGCTTCTTGCAGAAGTTGCACTCGAGCACGTGACTAGAGTGTTGCATTGTCATCCTCGACGATGCAATGTCAAGTGTAGTGAAAAAAGCTTTGTATCTCTGTAGAGATAGTGTACTGTGCGGCGCTACTGTGACTTACCATGCAGGAGGGAATCAATATGGAGCGAGTATGGTCAGTGCCGTAAGGAAGTGTGCACTTGTGATGCTGTGAAGTGTTCATTAGTGTTGGTATATTGTGAGGGACAATGTGAAGTGTGCATCATTGTTGCTGTGTAGTGAGGACACTGTAAATTGTGTGCCAGTGATGAAATGTTGAGGAGACTGTCACTTGTGCACCAGTGATGCTGTGTTGCGATGATACTGTGATTTGTGCACCACTGGTGCAGTGTTGTGAAGGGCACTGTGATGTACTAGTGATGCGTTGTGAGGACACTGTGAAGTGTGCACCAGTGATGCAGTGTTGTGAAGGGCACTGTGATGTACCAGTGATGCTGTACACAAATAAACGCACAAAGGAGAATGAAACTTATGACGACGTTACGGTCCAACTTGGACCGAAGGGAAGGTACCACCTCTAGAACTTTACTGGGAACCCTCATCCTCAGAGAAGACAATAAACGTACCTAGGGGAAAACTCAAGGTTCTCCCCGGAGCTGTTTGAATATTTTCTTCTCCTACCACCCGCTATATTTTATATTCTATATGAACTTTATTAATAGACAGAATACACTGACAGAAAACACAAACATGAATACATTGGTACAATATATCAAAGATTATGAATCTCCTCCAGCTTCTCCGAAGCCGGACGCGAGCCCAGTATGCAGCATGCATTTCTCCTCTGGATGGCCACGCTGAGGCTCTGGAACATGAATGTGGCTGCCCTTGGGTCCCTAGTGGTGTCGATGAGTCTGGAACCCAGTTCTTTAAGGAAACGTGTGGCATTTTTTCCCCATGATCCCAAGGTCACTCTTCCCACTGGGGCAAATTGATACTGTTACTGTTGCCTATATATATATATATATATATATATATATATATATATATATATATATATATATATATATATATATATATATATAGGATTGGCTGAGAGCATGTTTTGTTCCTTTGTATAAAGGCAAAGGGGACAAAAGAGAGTGCAAAAATTATAAGGGAATAAGTCTGTTGAGTGTACCTGGTAAAGTGTATGGTAGAGTTATTATTGAAAAAATTAAGAGTAAGACAGAAAGTAGGATAGCAGATGAACAAGGGGCTTTAGGAAAGGTAGGGGTGTGTAGACCAAGTGTTTACAGCGAAACATATAGGTGAACAGTATTTGGATAAGGGTAAAGAGGTTTTTGTGGCATTTATGGATTTGGAAAAGGCGTATGATAGGGTGGATAGGGGGGGCAATGTGGCAGATGTTGCAGGTGTATGGAATAGGAGGTATGTTACTGAAAGCAGTGAAGAGTTTTTATGAGGATAGTGAGGCTCAAGTTAGAGTGTGTAGGAGTGAGGGGGACTATTTCCCAGTAAAAGTGGGCCTTAGACAAGGATGTGTGATGTCACCGTGGTTGTTCAATATATTTATAGATGGAGTTGTAGAGAAGTGAATGCGAGGGTCTTGGCAAGAGGTGTGGGGTTAAAAGATAAAGAATCAAATACAAAGTGGGAGTTGTCACAGTTGCTTTTTGCTGATGACACTGTGCTTTTGGGAGATTCTGAAGAGAAGTTGCAGAGGTTGGTGGATGAATTTGGTAGGGTGTGTAAAAGAAGAAAATTGAAAGTGAATATAGAAAAGAGTAAGGTGATGAGGATAACAAAAAGATTAGGTGACGAAAGATTGGATATCAGATTGGAGGAGAGAGTATGGAGGAGGTGAATGTATTCAGATATTTGGGAGTGGACATGTCAGCAGATGGGTCTATGAAGGATGAGGTGAATCATAGAATTGATGAGGAAAAAGGGTGAGTGGAGCACTTCGAGTCTGTGGAGACAAAGAACTTTGTCCATGGAAGTAAAGAAGGAATGTATGAGTATAGTTATACCAACACTCTTATATGGGTGTGAAGCATGGGTGATGAATGTTGCAACGAGTAGAAGGCTGGAGGCAGTGGAGATGTCATGTCTGAGGTCAATGTGTGGTGGGAATATAATGCAGAGAATTCGGAGTTTGGAAATTAGGAGGAGGTGCGGGATTACCAAAACTATTATCCAGAGAGCTGAGGAGGGTTGTTGAGGTGGTTCGGACATGTAGAGAGAATGGAACGAGACAGAATAACTTCGGAGTGTATAAATCTGTAGTGGAGGAAGGCGGGGTAGGGGTCGGCCTAGGAAAGGTTGGAGGGAGGGTAAAGGAAGTTTTGTGTGCGAGGGCTTGGACTTCCATCAAGCATGTGTGAGCGTATTTGATAGGAGTAAATGGAGACAAGTGGTTTTAATACTTGACGTGCTGTTGGAGTGTGAGCAAAGTAACATTTATGAAGGGATTCAGGAAACCGGCAGGCCGGACTTGAGTCCTGGAGATGGGAAGTACAGTGTCTGCACTCTGAAGGAGGGGTGTTAGTGTTGCAGTTTTATAACTGTAGTGTAAAGCACCCCTCTGGCAAGACAGTGATGGAGTGAATGATGATGAAAGTTTTTCTTTTTCGGGCCACCCTGCCTTGGTGGAATCGGCCGATGTGTTAATAAAAATAAATAAAAAATATATATATATATATAATATATATATATATATATATATATATATATATATATATATTCAGTGCCGATTAGGTAAAACTGGTCAATTAGCAAGAACTCATTTAAAATTAAATCCTTCCTAAAATTTTCTCTTATACGTTTAAAGATATATTTTTTTCATTTATGTTAATGTAAAAATTTATAATTTTGTACCAAGAGAAACTTTGAAAACCTACCTAACCTTATTATAAAAAGCGCAATTTAATTTAGCCTAACCCCACTAAATATATTTTAGATACTTTTACAATAATTTAATAATAAACGAACACAATGAAATATATTTTTTTCGTTAGGTTCAGAATGATTTTGGCGAAATTATTGCATACACAAATTTTCGCTTGTCTTATATGACAAGAAGAGCGTTGCTATTTAAGCCAAAATCGCAAGTTTTACCTAATCGGCACGACATATATATATATATATATATATATATATATATATATATATATAGATGGGGTCCACCTCTTGTGTAAATTGTGGGACCCATTGCCTCGGAGAAGTGGATAAAAAGGCTTCAAGGAAGAATATTTAGATTTCTTTTTGAAGCCGTTTGAATATTCCGCTTCCCCTACCACCCCATCTTTTTTATACAAACTTTATTTCAAGACAAAATACATAGGGAGTAAAACAACATAGATAACAACTCAGAGCTACATGTCAAATACTTCGTCCAGCTCCCCGGCAGTGGGCCGCGTGCCCAGAACGCTGCAGGCATTTACCCTCTGGATCGCAACACTGAGTCTCTGAAAGAGGAAGCTGGTCGCCCTGTGGTCCTTGGTTTCTATGATGAGTTTTCCACCCAGCTCCTTGAGAAACTTTAGAGCACACTTGCCCCATGCTCCTATATATATATATATATATATATATATATATATATATATATATATGAGAGGGGGCAGGGCTGGGAGAGCGAGAAGAAAAGTACTATTATTAATAGTAGTAGTAATGGAGATTGTCTAAGAACAAGAGAAAAACGAAGAAAAAGGAGCATTACAGGAGAGTTAATGGCCCCATGATGGTAAGACCAAAAACACAGGGGATGGGGAAACTTATAGATGTCTTCCTTTCTCATTACATTGTCAAATGATCCAAACTTCAGAACACTCGTGACTTGACTTGATCTTTATCTCCTCCTCCTCTCCTTACCTCTTCTCCTTTCCTATATTTTCTCTGCCTTTCCTTTCTTCTCCCCGGGAAAGGTGTGTACTATGCGTTTTTTCGTGTTCATGGTCCCACCCTCGTGGGCCATTAGCTCTTCTGCAGTTCTCCTTTTTCGTCCTTCCTTTTTCTTTGTCCTTATACTACTACTACTCCTACTACTACTACTACTATTACTACAGCTACTACTCCTACTACTACAGCTACTACTACTACTATTACAGTTACTACTACTACTACTATTACAACAGCTACTACTATTACTACAGCTAATACTACTACTACTACTAATACTGCTACTACTATTACTACAGCTAATACTACTACTACTACTATTACTGCTACTACTACTACTATTGCCTCGCTAACACTCCACTCTCTGAATGTTATGTCACTACCACTACTCCTTTCTTATTACCACCTCTGCCACTATTACACTACTTTGTACTTCTACTACTACTATTACTACTACAACTACTGCTACCACCACTTCTACCATTACTACCACGACTTCTACCATTATAACACTACCTCCTCTCGTTCTCCCGGCCCCGACTCACTCTCATACTGGCTCCCTCACCTTCGCACTTCTGTGTGTCTGGTCCAGGTCGGACCGAAACGTCGTAATAAGTTCCAGTCTCGTATGAGTGGGCGTCTGTGTATTGTTCAAGTCAGGGTATTGTGCTTTTTTTTATTCTTTACCAGTGATACTGTGTTGTGAGGGGCATTGTGAAGTGTGCACCAGTGATACTGTGTTGTGAGGGACATTGTAAAGTGTGCACCAGTGATACTGTGTTGTGAGGGGCATTTTGAAGTGTGTACCAGTGATACTGTGTTGTGAGGGACATGGTGAAGTGTGTACCAGTGATACTGTGTTGTGAGGGACATTGTGAAGTGTGTACCAGTGATACTGTGTTGTGAGGGACATTGTGAAGTGTGTACCAGTGATACTGTGTTGTGAGGGACATTGTGAAGTGTGTACCAGTGATACTGTGTTGTGAGGGACATTGTAAAGTGTGCACCAGTGATACTGTGTTGTGAGGGACATTGTAAAGTGTGCACCAGTGATACTGTGTTGTGAGGGACATTGTAAAGTGTGCACCAGTGATACTGTGTTGTGAGGGACATTTTGAAGTGTGTACCAGTGATGTTTTGTTGTAAGGGGAAAGCAACAGAGAGAGAGAGCCAGCCAGGCAGAAAGTAGTAGAAGGTGATATCTGAGTGCAAACTGAGAGTGAAGGTCACCCAGCGGTCATAGCCAGGGAAAAAATTACTCAATACACAAGGATAACATTAACAAAAACAAAAAGCTGCGAACATGAACGCTGAACTTAAACGAATCGCATTTTGCCAAATTAAATTAACTGATTAATGTCTGTCGTCTACTCTCTGGATGTATTAATCAAGAACAGAAAATCAGTACTCTTTCCTCACACACTATTCCCTCCGTTCACTGCTAGAGTAAAAATCTGGGGGGGGGGAAATGCTTGCTCTTCTCTGTAAGATAAGATTTCTTCGGATTTTTAACCCCGGAGGGTTAGCCACCCAGGATAACCCAAGAAAGTCAGTGCGTCATCGAGGACTGTCTGTCTTATTTCCATTGGGGTCCTTAATCTTGTCCCCCAGGATGCGACCCACACCAGTCGACTAACACCCCAGGTACCTATTTGCTGCTAGGTGAACATGACAACAGGTGTAAGGAAACACGTCGAAATGTTTCCACCCGCCGGGAATCGAACCCGGGCCCTCCGTGTGTGAAGCGAGAGCTCAAGCCACCAGACCACCGGCCACCGGGCTTCCTCTTCTATGTAATCTGGAGACCTATACTGGACGACATATTCAAGACGTTGTTAACTAGGAATCTGGTGTTTTGTGCTCAACGTTTCTACCTATGTAACTTAGCATTTTGTCAACTTTGTTGCTCGCAGATAAACATTGTTTAGTATTTTAGAAGTAGTTGCTAATGATTTTTCCAGGGGTCCCTCTCCTCTCTTGTTTGAGATTATATCTAAAATGCATTACTTTGACTTTGTCTTCGCTGAAGCTCATCTTAAACGCCTTCGATCACAGTGTTAACCTACCCAGATCACTCTGAATGCTCAAATAATGTTTTGAATGCTGCACATTTCCCAATTATATGTTATCGGCAATTTATTTTATATTTAATATTAGCCCTACATCGAGATCATTTATATTCATTGTAAAGAGGATATTACCGATCTCTGGGAACTCCCTCTTTATTTCTAACCAATCAAACACTTCTCTGTTCATTACCACTTTCTGATTCCCGTTTGAGAGCCAGTCACCTATCCAGGTATGTACTTCTCCTATACCATGTGATTAATTAAGTAAGCTAAGCAAACTATCTACCAGAATGAACAACAATATTATATTTAATATAGTTGTTGGGACGTTGTGTATCTGTTTTTTGTAAATATATCAGTAATTTTATGAGGCCTGATCTTAAGTTTTTGAATCCATGCATGCTGACTCTTGGTTATTAGGTTATTATTTTACAGAAACTTAAGTATCTTGTCTTTTACTGTAATCTCCATTTATTGACCTAAAATTGATGTTAATTGATAAGACGATAGTTTAGGACACGAGATATGTCCCCCATATTCAATGTTGAGGCAACATTTCCTATTTCCAGTCTATAGGCACCTTACCTTTCAATAATTTGCTGATTATTGCCTTTAATAATTCTTTAATAATTCTGGTAGATAATTCGCTTAGCTAACCTAATTTGTTAATATTCAGATTTTCCGGATATTTTATCATGTCAAGGATGAAAATTTCGTCATTGTCAGTGCCAGACGCCCCCAAAAAAAATTTCCAGCCTTCGACAGTTGGTGTTCAGCTGCGTTGAGTATAACAGTCAAATTTTTGGGGGATTTCCTTTTGATGTTTTGAGCAACTCGTCTTTCATATTCTTATTTAGTATATCTGATTTTTTCTTACTTTCTGTCTGTGACCGCATATGGTTAGTGTGGGTATGACGAGACTAGTAGTCTCGTTATACAGCCAGGCTTTATTTCATCCTATTCCTCAGGATTTATATTTTCTTTGAGCCGGATTACATTACTGATATCTTGGCACAACTTATCAATGTTAGCTGCTCTCTACTTGGGAACTATCATAGTGATACTTAGATCTAAAAGTTTGTTTGAATGTTGTGGTGACCGTTTCCTAGTCTTTCCCATACATGGTGTCATTACAAATGGTTACAGTTAGTGGATAAAACAAGAACCAAAGTATAGTTGCCCCAGTGGTCGATAGAACAAGAACCAAAGTATAGTTGCCCCAGTGGTCGATAGAACAAGAACCAAAGTATAGTTGCCCCAGTGGTCGATAGAACAAGAACCAAAGTATAGTTGCCCAAGTGGTTGACGAGACAGTTTGTTAGAAAGTTGAGTCTTGCTAACGTGTCTGGGGGCCTCCTGAACACTGGTCGAATATTCTCATTTATGTTTTGAGTATTAAAATCACAAACTGATATTAATGCTTCTTTGTTTTTTCCTGCACAAGTCTATTTTACAAGCTAAGAGCTGTTGTCCTATCTCATTTCAAAGACCAGCTCTAAGATATACTAATACAACTAGAATGCCACATTCACCAGTCAACTAACACCCAGGTACCTAATTACTGTTAAGTGAACAGAGGCAGCAGGTGTAAGGAAACGTGCCCAATGTTTCCACCAGTGCCGGGGATCGTATCAATGACATTCAGTCCCCTGGCAACCGTGCCACGAGTCACCTGTCCAACAGACTATCTCTGCCATTTATGTTAAACCAAGAGTCACACTTAGAGCAGTAATATTTGGATGTACTGATAATACGTATGCATATAAATCGATAATACGTATCCATATACATCTGTTCTTTTTTAAGGAATATACTGCTGGTGACGGTGTAAATAACTTGTAATGATTCCAGCTGGTCTCACCTGTACGGGGTAATTAGGTTGCATTTCATGTCCTACTCGTTACCTGGCTAGTGGCAAGCTATCTATTCACTTCCTCCTTGACACCACTCACGTCACTTCCGTGTCCATCCTCAGAGAGAGACCGAGAGAGAGAAACGAGGGGGGGAGAGATCACTTCAGCTCTCTTCTCTGCTAAATGCCTCTGTTCCTGTAGACCATAATATAAGCTTCAGTAATTGGTGCTCTCGAGGGTCCTCGAGCAGACAAGTTGTTGTAGGAATAAGAATGAGAGCTCCCAGGCACTAACCAGGAGTCCTAAACTCATTATAACTTGCAAAATGCGGTTAACTCTCCCATTAATGGCATTATCATGTTGACGTTATTACATTCTTTTTTTTTGCAGTTGCTAACGTCTGAATGATAGCATGATCATTACCGCTGGTTTAATTAATTTCGAAACTCCTTCTTGTGTGGCATGTAAAATTTCGACCCTGAAAAGAACATACAATAAAATAAAATATGTAAATTAAATAATTAAATGAAATCAAATTAAATAATTAAATAATTTGGATTTTGTCCTAATACATTTCTTCAGTAAAGAAAACATCACTTATAATCATCTTCACTAACGATAACAAAAAAAACTCTTTCTTAGTTGTTAATTAAAAGGTTTCAAGGAGAACTTTTTCGCCGACATGACACAAAGGCCTTAGAAGCGAGGAGAGGAAGAGTGAAGAGGGAACAGGATAAGAGGTAGTCGAGTGGGTGATGTTAAAGGGGCAGGAGAAGAATGGAAAAAAAAAGTATTGGGAGGGAATGAAGGAGAATTAAGAGAGAAGGGAGAGGACGATATTGGTTCCTGGAGAGTAAGTGAGGGAGAAAGAGAGAGAGAGAGAGAGAGAGAGAGAGAGAGAGAGAGAGAGAGAGAGAGAGAGAGAGAGAGAGAGAGAGAGAGAAATGATAAAATGAAAATGCTGGCCTACAGATGGCTCCAACTTCATCCTGTTCCCTACTTGTATTTCTCATAACAATAAAAATGTTTTCAAATGAGGTGGTGTAGGTAACAGCTCTTAGCTTGTCAATAAAGTTAGGAATCCTTAACTTGTCAATAGCTTGTCAATAAAGTTAGGAATCCTTAACTTGTCAATAGCTTGTCAATAAAGTTAGGAATCCTTAACTTGTCAATAGCTTGTCAATAAAGTTAGGAATCCTTAAATTGTAAATAGTCAATAAAGTTTGGGATCCTTAACCTAACCTTGTCAAACCCTGTGTAAAGAGAGAGAGAGAGAGAGAGAGAGAGAGAGAGGAGGGAGCATGTAATGTGATAAGTGCTTCAGCAACATAATATAAATAATTTCAACATCACCAAACAGGTCTAGGCAGCCCTGCCATCTGGTATGACGGTGGATGTGCTATTATATTCGTCAGAAAACAGGTCATGTGTTTCCTGACTCTGGTCTTAAGATATGTAATGATCCCATAACTCGAGGTGTTGGTCATGTGATCGAGGCCTTCTGCTTCTTTATCGGTCCCCTCCGTTAAAAGCTAGATGCAGATTGTTACTGCAATGAGTAGGTGCCAGCCTTACAGTTTTATGAAAAAAAATTAAGATTGAAATGTTATTGGGCTTTGAAAGTGTCAATTAGCAAATTGCAACAAAGGGCATTACCACCAGACTCACTACACCTATTCTCCGACTCTCTGACATTACTTAATTCTTCCAGTCGTCTTAACTCAAACCCCTAAGGCAGAATTTTTTAAGTTATATATTTTTTAAAATATACATTTATGGTAATATCTATTGTATGTACAGTTTTAATATGGCTTATACGTACCTCTCCTGTAGATAATGTAAATTACTTAGGGGTGAACTGATGATTTTTAGCAAATTATTATAAATATTTTTCATACTGTTGTTCACTAACTGCCCCCTTCAAGGCTAGCGACATTGCTGACCTGGAGAATGTACAAAGACCTTTCACGGCACACATAAGTACGATAAGGCACCTAAATTACTGGGAACGGTTGAAGGTCCTTGATCTGTATTCCCTGGAACGCAAGCGAGAGAGATACATGATAATATACACTTGGAAGATCCTGGAGGGATTGGTACCAAACCTGCACACACAGGTTTGGTACCAACGAGTACACTGAGAGACGAGTACATTGAGTGACAGCATTGAGAGACAACACAATAAGTGTCCGGGGCCCAAGGCTGTTCAACTACCTCCCAGCATACTTAAGGGGGATTACCAATAGACTCCTGGCTGTTTTCAAGAAGGCACTAGACAGGCACCTAAAGTCAATACCTGACCAACCGAGCTGTGGTTCGTACGTCCATATATATATATATATATATATATATATATATATATATATATATATTTGTCTTGGTGTTACGTGATCCATTGCTTTGATGTGTAGCCTTCTGTCCAGTCCGAGAAAGTTAATGTGAAATTTTAGGTTAAAATTCTGTTTTATGATATACGTATTTTTGGTGGATTTTCTACAAGGACTTCGATACAAATATTTCATTTTTTATTGGATTATTCGCATACATTCAGCAGTAATTAATTAATTGGTGAATAATTTCTTTGATCTGTGAAAGTCTTCATTAAATGATAAATTGTCCTTTTATTTTTCCAAATAATTTTTAGATTCAAACCTTGCCCTCGTTTAATTACAAAGCAAGAAAAAAGTTGAAACTGACTGAATACCACAGTATGTATGCACTAGTAATTCTTGACGTCCTTTATGTCGTTCTGGAATTCACTTTTATCTCAAACTCCTGCAACAAATCCGGACTTGTAAACTTAGTTCAAGTTTCGTTTATAAATAATTACATTGCTGCTCTAGAGCAGCAATGTAAGTAGTTTTATTAGAGTGGCTGGTATCGTTTTTCAACGCATATTTATCTTACCTAAAGGAAGGTTTGGATTCCTGCTTTGGTATGTCTGTGACAGATTGCTTAATTTATTAAGAAAAAAAACTTGATTGCATGTATATGGTATTTTGGAAGGTTAGGGATCTGGGGTACAGGAGACGGGAGACACCTTCCTGGGTCTGAACAGCTGTTATTCATTATGCTTTCTTATTCATCAAGAAATAATGCAGTTATGCAATCGATTTTATATTTGCTGGAATTTTTTTTTTTTTTTTTTTTTGTTGGAAATTAAAACTATATCCTCAATATTATTCGCTTAAATACACCTGGAAAATAAGATAATTGTATGTGTCATCACTGGGTCGTGTGTGGGTTGTTGTGGTCGACTTCGATTTAGTTGTCGTGCAAAACAACCACTTGGGGAGTTGAATGATAGCTCTAGGCCTTGTTGCATTCAACACATCCTTAAGTAGATACGTTCATTCATCTCCTCCAGTAGCTGTTCTGCATCTTGTATCACTTGTTCACTAT
Organism: Cherax destructor; assembly: GCA_009830355.1. Lineage (NCBI taxonomy): Eukaryota > Metazoa > Arthropoda > Malacostraca > Decapoda > Parastacidae > Cherax > Cherax destructor. Next base: position 76,970 of record WNWK01002006.1, on the reverse strand, counting down.
TTTATATTTGTTTTCTTGTTAGCATTTCTACGTGGTATGCACTACGAGGAGTTGGTGAAGTGGATGCACTACGAGGAGTTGGTGAAGTTGATGCACTACGAGGAGTTGGTGAAGTGGATGCACTACGAGGAGTTGGTGAAGTGGATGCACTACGAGGAGTTGGTGAAGTGGATGCACTACGAGGAGTTGGTGAAGTGGATGCACTACGAGGAGTTGGTGAAGTGAATGCACTACGAGGAATTGGTGAAGGAAGTGAATGCACTACGAGGAGTTGGTGAAGTGAATGCACTACGAGGAGTTGGTGAAGTGAATGCACTACGAGGAGTTGGTGAAGTGAATGCACTACGAGGAGTTGGTGAAGTGAATGCACTACGAGGAGTTGATGAAGTGAATGCACTACGAGGAATTGGTGAAGGGGAATGCACTACGAGGAGTTGGAAGTGAATGCACTACGAGGAGTTGGTGAAGTGAATGCACTACGAGGAGTTGGTGAAGTGAATGCACTACGAGGAGTTGAAGTGAATGCGCTACGAGGAATTGGTGAAGGAAGTGGATGCACTACGAGGAGTTGGTGAAGGAAGTGAATGCACTACGAGGAGTTGATAAAGTGAATGCACTACGAGGAATTGGTGAGGGAAGTGAATGCACTACGAGGAGTTGGTGAAGGAAGTGAATGCACTACGAGGAGTTGGTGAAGTGAATGCACTACGAGGAATTGGTGAGGGAAGTGAATGCACTATGAGGAGTTCATGAAGTGAATGCACTACGAGGAATTGGTGAGGGAAGTGAATGCACTATGAGGAGTTGGGGAAGGAAGCGAATTTGATAATCAAGGCGGAAATAAAAACAAAGGGAAACATTTTTACAACACAAACAAATCTTGAGATAAATTTATTGGGAGGACAAGTGTAGACTTTTTTTTTCTTATGGCGAGGATGAATATCAAGGGTAAACAAGTGGAAGTTGACGACACAACTAAACCAAAAGGATGCAAGTAACTCTTTAGTGGCTGACAAAATGGAATGACATGGACGAGGCTGTGATGGAGTCAAAGTCAATACACAACTTCGAGAGTAGATATGAGAACCCAGAAAAAAAAAAAAAATTCTCAACAATGTTTATAGGTGTTCGAAATTGACGCAAATAAAAAGCTAAACTTTTATTGACAATACAAAAAAATACACAGTGAGCGAGTTATTCCATGTTTATAACTTTGTAATAACTTGACTTTAAGACGAAACGTCTTAATAAATTTTTTATTCCGAACTTGCGTCTACGTCGACCATTCAACACTTCACAAACTAAGACGTGGGGCCAGGAGCCGACACACGACCGAAACGAGAAAAAACAGTGAGTACATACATTAAATAAATCTCACACAGACTGCACACTTTTCTACTCGAAAAGAGCCAGGGAGACAAAAAAAAACATGGCTTTACACCCAGGCTCTGAAAAAATATACGAAAAAAATAATACCAGAGCGTACATTTGAAATAATTGCGATTAACATATTAAATTGCAAAATGGTATTTTGCTGGTGACTGGGACACTTTTGATGAAAGAAAAAAAAGAATGTTGACTGTGGAAATGTTAGAGAAATTTGTATTGATGGTGGTTTGGGTGGTTGGTGGTGTGGGTGGTTGGTGGTGTGGGTGGCTGGTCTTGGGGGTGGCTGGTGGTGTTTGTGGTTGGTGGTGTGGGTGGTTGGTGGTGTGGGTGGTTGGTGGTGTTTGTGGTTGGTGGTGTTTGTGGTTGGTGGTGTGGGTGGTTGGTGGTGTGGGTGGTTCGTGGTGTGGGTGGTTGGTGGTGTTTGTGGTTGGTGGTGTGGGTGGTTGGTGGTGTTGTGGTGGTGGTGTTTGTGGTTGGTGGTGTTTGTGGTTGGTGGTGTGGGTGGTTGGTGGTGTGGGTGGTTGGTGGTGTTTGTGGTTGGTGGGGTGGGTGGTTGGTGGTGTGGGTGGTTGGTGGTGTTTGTGGTTGGTGGTGTGGGTGGCTGGTGGTGTTTGTGGTTGGTGGTGTGGGTGGTTGGTGGTGTGGGTTTCTGGTGGTGTGGGTGGTTGATGGTGTTTGTGGTTGGTGGTGTGGGTGGTTGGTGGTGTTTGTGGTTGGTGGTGTTTGTGGTTGGTGGGGTGGGTGGCTGGTGGTGTGGGTGGTTGATGTTGTTTGTGGTTGGTGGTGTGGGTGGCTGGTGGTGTTTGTGGTTGGTAGTGTGGGTGGTTGTGGGTCACATCCTGGGGAACAAAATTAACCTAAGTTGCCCAAAATGTTCCGCATAACCAGGAGCATTCTATACAGTATGCCGATGATGTCAGCTACGTCTATAATAGTTGCATCATGTACTTGTAGAAATAAGGATTAGTATTATTATTATTATTATTATTATTATTATTATTATTATTATTATTATAACCCCAGCCACTTATTCCTTAGTGCACGCGATAGGAATAGTGCATAGTGCAGCATAAGTTTCCAAGGCAGTTAAATATTAGCGTTGAAGATTTCATTGAAGATTTGATGCGAAGCGGAGAAGGCACTCACTAATTGTCCCATGGAATCTAATATTCCAATTTCTTTAACAGAAATGGAATTTAAAGAATGGCTACGTAACCCTGACCAGAGGGCACTAAACATACTAATGGTTGCATGAACCATTGCCTCTATAATAGTATACCAGCCAATTAGATTAGCCGTTCTGAAGGTATAAGCCAAAGTCTGGGGTGCCATTCACGTTATACCATCTCATATTGCTTTTCACTTTACCTGTTATCACACAACAACAACTACCAATGAGCATAAAAAATACTGTAACAACACCGTCGCACATCGACTGGACCTTCCATATATTACATAAGATCTCACAAAGTAAAATACGACGACCTTCTACGGGAGTGGCTAACAGATTAACCCTCCGTGCCTACCTCGTCAACCCTCCGTGCCTACCTCGTCAACCCTCCATGCCTACCTCGTCAACCCTCCGTGCCTACCTCGTCAACCCTCCGTGCCTACCTCGTCAACCCTCCGTGCCTACTTCGTCAACCCTCCGTGCCTACCTCGTCAACCCTCCGTGCCTACCTCGTCAACCCTCCGTGCCTACCTCGTCAACCCTCCGTGCCTACCTCGTCAACCCTCCGTGCCTACCTCGTCAACCCTCCGTGCCTACTTCGTCAACCCTCCCTGCCTACCTCGTCAACCCTCCGTGCCTACCTCGTCAACCCTCCCTGCCTACCTCGTCAACCCTCCCTACCTTGTCAACCCTCCCTGCCTACCTCGCCAACCCTCCCTGCCTACCTCGTCAACCCTCCGTGCCTACCTCGTCAACCCTCCGTGCCTACCTCGTCAACCCTCCGTGCCTACCTCGTCAACCCTCCGTGCCTACTTCGTCAACCCTTCGTGCCTACCTCGTCAACCCTCCGTGCCTACTTCGTCAACCCTCCGTGCCTACCTCGTCAACCCTCCGTGCCTACCTCGTCAACCCTCCGTGCCTACTTCGTCAACCCTCCGTGCCTACCTCGTCAACCCTCCGTGCCTACCTCGTCAACCTCCGTGCCTACTTCGTCAACCCTCCGTGCCTACTTCGTCAACCCTCCGTGCCTACTTCGTCAACCCTCCGTGCCTACCTCGTCAACCCTCCCTGCCTACCTCGTCAACCCTCCCTGCCTACCTCGTCAACCCTCCCTGCCTTCCTCAGTCCTCCCTCGAATTATGCTCTTGTGAGCTAATATCAAATAAGAGAAATTTAACAAAATATCCTCAACAACTTCATAATACATTAAACAAATTTCTGGCTTCTGAATCATGTAAAATACATCTAATTCAAAGGCATACATTAGGAACCTCATAGAACACTAACTGCTAAGCTAATTTATTTTATCCAGTTTCATAATCATGAAAGAAAGTGTGTCTTTTTAAATTACAAAAATAAAAAAAAAATTATTTACGAAAACCCATAATAACAGTAATTCTTCCTCTCTGGCGAACCTTGTCTAACCCATGTTTAAGCAATAAATTGATCAGAAATGTGTGTATGTGTAAGTGTGTGTGTGTGTGTGTGTGTGTGTATATATATATGTGTGTGTATGTATGTGTGAGTGTATATCTGTGTGTACTCACCTATTTGTGGTTGCAGGGGTCGAGACTCAACTCCTGGCAAGAATGTTTGTGTGTGTGTGTGTGTGTGTATAACTGTCTGTCTGTCTGTGTATTTATCTGTCTGTGTATCTGTCTGTGCGTGTGTTTGTCTGTTGTGCTCGCGCGCGTGTGTGTGTGTGTGTTGAATTGCAAATCACAAGCAGTATTCTCAAACATCAACCTCCTGCAGGTGGGTTTCGTAGCACGCCAGAGTGGCTTGCCGCATAAGTAATAAATGCACAACTCTTGGAATCACAGTTGATATGTACGTATACTCAGTACAGTTTTGAGGAATAACAATTTTCTTAATTAAATGTTCTACTGCTCATCTTTATGATATTTGTCTCCCTTTGATATTAACATATTTGTGTTCCTTATGGTATTGATTATATGCGTTCCTTTTACAATTACCTATTTGTTTCCTTTTTCTTTAATTACATTTTTCGCTGTGCAGAAATTTTTCTGCTAAAGTTTTACTAATGTCTGCAATTGCGATTAAATCTAACCTCATCCTGTCCCTATTATTAGTTTAAGATTACTTTATATCTAGGCAGAATATAAAACTGTAAAATTTTAAATACATTTTTGTTTATTTTTGCTATATTCCTGGAATATTTTCGCAGTACACAAGTAATATTAATATTGAATACAGGTTACGCTTAAATTTTATTCTTTGTATATTTACACTTTTAAGTAAATTACATTCTTCGTATGTTTACATTTTGTTTCATTTACACTATACATTTAATATTTTAATCAATACATCTGGCAGATTTGCTCATTACATGTGTCTTTCTGCTCTCTGACCCCTAACTGCTGTCTCACCATAGGGCTTAAGATACACACTAATGCAATCTTGAACGATCCTTCTCTCATAAATGAATTTTATGAAGGCTTTGATAAAATTCGTGCTTATGACGTCAGTGTCATTCTCTAAACTGATGTGGATGATAAAAGAGATGGGTTTAGATTCAGTAAGTAAGGATATTTATAAAGACATATGATTAATTAACAGAACTTAGCCAAGAGAGAAGAAAACGAGGGACGAACTACATATCTCTAGTCTTGAAGAAGACGTCTGAAGAAAATATAAACCGATAAGGAGAAGGGTGTGTAGGACTTAAACATTCATCAATGAATAAAGTCATACGGGGAGAGGAGATCGTAAAGTTAATGAACCTTGAAAATTACTTGGGGAAAGTTCTGTTCCCCTAATATGCTACAGCTTCTTGAGTTTGCAATATTGGTGAGAAGTTTCCCCAAGACAAACACCTAAATTGTTGCGTGAACTAAGGTAAATGAGCCATTAAGAATAAATGAGAGAATTAGGACTTTCAGCACTAGGAAAAAAGGAGAATAGTAGATTATTGATCATGGCATATATACTACTCAAGATCCTAACAAAAATAGTTAGTTGTAGATTCGCCGGTATATTCGCCCGGCCCGGGCCTTTTCTAAGAGGTGGCCCGGCCCTGGCTCCCTTTCTCGGGAGTGTCTCAGACCAATGTCTGCCCTGGGAGGAGGAGGTACAAGTACCTCCTCGTCTTCTGGGACTAGTTGATCCTGGCAAGAGTAGACAAGAACATGCTATTGGCGAGGAGAATAACATAAACATGTGGTCATGATTGGAAATTACGCACCCCAAGGAGCCAGTGACTATCAGAAAACATTTTATCTATATGTAAGATTTAAAGAAACAGAATATACGGAACACTGATTCAGTGGAAGCGGATTCCATACACTTGTTTAGTATTTCAGCCGAAAGTTAGGGGGCGGAGCCAGTAGATTGGACAAACTCCCAAAAAACTCAATAGATCATATCACATGCACATGCACGTTCATTAGTGAAAATAATAATAATAATAATAATAATAATAATAATAATAATAATAATAATAATAATAATAATAATAATAATAATAGTAATAAGAAGAACAACAACAACAAGAACAAAAATAAGAATAAAAATATTTATAAAATAATAAATTATTATTTATATTATTATTAGTCACAGGATATATACTCTGAGTGGTGTATTTTCCTTGGCGTATAATGTATATACTGAGAGTTTCCTTGAATCCTAATTTTAGAGATAAAATTAATTTGTCTGGTGGTGAAGAGGTTAACCTGCTGCCTTAATGACCCTGGTGTAATAGAATTTAACCCCATTAATCAACCTATTCTTCTTCTTCGTGTTATTATTATTATTATTATTATTATTATTATTATTATTATTATTTTCAACAAACCTGCCGTATCCCACCGAGGCAGGGTGGCCCAAAAAGAAAAACAAAAGGAGAAGGGGGTTACTATCCCCTTGCTCCCGGCATTTTAGTCGCCTCTTACGACACGCATGACTTATGGAGGAAGAATTCTGTTCCACTTCCCCATGGAGATAAGAAATAAACAAGAACAAGAACTAGCAAGAAAATAGAAGAAATCCCAGAGGGGTGTGTATATATATATATATATATATATATATATATATATATATATATATATATATATATATGGTTGTACATGCATGTGTAGTGTGACCTAAGTGTAAGTAGAAGTAACAAGATGTACCTGAAACCTTGCATGTTTATTGCTATTATTATTTAAAAAAATAATAGAAATACATGAAACTTAGACCCCGACCTGTAAATTCCAAATTCCAAATATGGGTTAGTAAAATACTGAAATAATAATACTAAAAACATGTTTAATGTGTGGAAAGTTTAAGTAGAGTCAGAACTTATGTAATAAAATGTCTTCAGACTTCAACAAGGCGTTTTACTAATAATCAGGCGCATAATTCAGAATTATAATATAGCAATGACAATTAAAAAGAGATGATATTTATAAAAAGGAAAAAAGAAATGTTTGAAGAATAAAAAAAATAGTTTTCTTTTTCTCTCTGAATGAGTGTAGAACGAGACACATGAATACAACTTTAAAAATCCTTCAGGATTAAATTATCCTTCAGTATAAAATTATTTAGCATGGTTGGGACGAGTACGACGGACCAGACACAGAATACCCAGAAATTGTTTGGAAAAAATTATTTAGTGTTGAAGTAGGAGAGACGTAGAATGCATGAACTAAATAATGACACCGCAGGAAAGCAGTGGATTGAACTAGAGCATAATGTTTTAGACAACCGTTGAAAGGAACTAGAGAATAATAGTGTAGGAAAGCAGAGATGTGAACTACAGAAGTTCACTGTTCTACTAGATTCTTGGATCATTCAATAATATAAAAGTAAACATGTCATAAATACATACGATGTGGACCCAAGAATCTGAGCTGAAATTTTTTTCACTCATGTAAATATATGCAGAGAAACACACTCACATACACACACACACAAGCTGAAAATCCAGATGAGTCATAGGGATGTTAGGAAGTATTTCTTTAGCCTTAAAGTTGTAAAGAAGTGGAATAATCTGGAGAGTGAAATAGTGGAAGCAAGTTCCATACATAGCTTTAAGAAGAGGTATGATAAAGCTTATGGAGCAGGGAGAGAGTGAATTAGTATCGACCAGTGAAGAGGCGGGGCCAGGAGCTATGACTCGACCCCTGCAACCACATATAGGTGAGCACACACACACACAAAGAATAACCAGAGTAGGTAAGACTTTCATAATGTTAACTCGATATTAAAGACATGGGTAAGTGACTGCGTTGATTTGTATGCGAAAGAACAATATGAAATTTAAAAATCAGTTTTAAGACACTTACACAAATATACTTAGTGAAGGAAGGTAACAGAAACAATGCACAGGAAGTGGCAGGGTGAACAAAGGCAGAAGTTAAGAGCCACCAGCACCACAAAGGCCAGTAGAAGCTTTGCATGTTAATAAATCTGAAGAAACTCTCAAAGGGAAGGATTAAAGCCAAACGAGAGGGAGTTGAACATAATAGTAAATACAGCATAACCTAAAGTGACTTATGCAAACCTGAAATGTATTTAAAAATACAGCATAAACTAAAGTGACTTATGCAAACCTGAAATGTATTTAAAAATACAGCATAACCTAAAGTGACTTATGCAAACCTGAAATGTATTTAAAAATACAGCATAACCTAAAGTGACTTATGCAAACCTGAAATGTATTTAAGATATTCAGGGAAAGTTTGAAAAATTGGAAACTAGGAAACGGCAGCAATGACAGTACATATGCAAAGAAGCCGATGTTGGAATAGAGAATAAGAAAGCTTCGTACAAAGTGGGGCCAATGAAAAGTAGCTCTGTCTTCATGACCATTATGTTTATGAGGAGGGGAACGAGGACCAGTGGCATCTTATGAATATTTTACTTCATAGACGGAATGCCAGATTTAAACGCACAATTGGAGAATTTGTAGGTTATGCAGACAATGAAAACGGAGATATAATTTCTTAGAAGTTAGTGTGAGAACTGTCTACGGGAAGACAGATTTTCTTTAATTTACTGAGGATAAATGAGTAAAAGCATGCAATGGAGGTCGTCGCAAATGAACAAATGATAAGAAGAGCAATTAAATAGTAGGCTGTAACACTCTTGGTTTAACTAAACAACAAGAATAATAATCGATCGCAAGCAAAGGAGCGTAGCAGTCACCAGTCTGGCTCCCTCCGAGCCCCTTGAAGGCAGGAAAATAGCCGGGTTGACCCTGAGAAAAGTAGAGGACTATAGCTACTTATTGATCGGTAGTACATTAAGCAGATCCTCCTTCGCGAGCCAAAAATTGGGTCACAATCTAGTTAAGACCCGTGTTATAATAACAGATATAATAACAAGACAGAATAAAATAACTACATAATGGTGGATTCTCTGTCTTATATGGAATGACTTTTTTTTTTTGTTGGTCATAACAGGACATTCAGTCTCTTTGCCTAGAGTGACATAATTAGGTAATGAATTATATTATAAAGATACGAGTAAGCGAGAAACAGGATGCAAATTAATTAAAATTTTAAGATATACATTAAAATAATTTTTTTTTTGTCTGTCGTAATGAATTTTTTAATGTAAGTAGATGCTAAAGAATACTTAATTTATAAATTGACCTTTATACAAATTATGCACCTTCATACAAATTATACACCTTTATACAAATTATACACCTTTATACAAATTATATTCCTTTGACTAATACAGCAAATGTATTACATAATTAGCTTAAAACAATATTTCATGTTAATATGCGACTTTACACACTCTAATATCGTTTAACTAAAATACATCATTCTATAATAATAAAATAATCACAGTTTAATATGCTATATTTTCCACAGCTACTCTTGCAAAAATGAGTAACCAATAATCTCGCACAATTACAGTATGGAAATTGTAGTAGTGCCTCATAGACCGAGAAGCGAGGGAAGTCTTTGTTTAGTCACCCATGTGTCCACCAGAAAGGAAAATCGAGTAAGCCGATATAAAACCAGCTCGTATAAGAGGGACACAGAAGCCAAATAGTACCACCGGGATAGCAGCTGGGATGTAGGCAGTGGTTACTGCTATAACTATTCATCCTGCAATATCATGCAGAGTGGGATGAACATCATGGAGATGGGGCGCAATCCCCGCAAAGGACTCTCACGCGAGAATATAAATAATGTATGCAGACGAACATCGTGGCACAACGCCCTTAACCTGGAAATATTGTATCGAGAATAAACAAGTAAACATGGCCCGTGTTACACCGCTATTTATATTGTTCTTTCGAGTGCGGTAACAACCGAAGTAACCCAGGTCAGCGAAATACCAGGGCAGCGAACTACCAGGGCAGCGAACTACCAGGGCAGCGAACTACCAGGGCAGCAAACTACCAGGGCAGCAAACTACCAGGGCAGCGAACTATCAGGGCAGCAAACTACCAGGGCAGCGAACTACCAGGGCAGCGAACTACCAGGGCAGCGAACTACCAGGGAAGCGAACTACCAGGGAAGCGAACTACCAGGGGCAGAGAACTACAGGGCAGCGAACTCCAGGGCAGCGAACTACCAGGGCAGCGAACACCAGAGCAGCGACTACCAGAGCAGCGACTGCCAGGGCAGCGAACTACTAGGGCAGCGAACACCAGAGCAGCGACTGCCAGGGCAGCGAACTACCAGGGCAGCGAACACCAGAGCAGCGACTACCAGAGCAGCGACTACCAGGGCAGCGAACTCCCAAGGCAGCGAACTACCAGGGCAGCGAACTACCAGGGAAGCGAACTACCAGGCCAGCGAACTACCAAGGCAGCGAACTACCAGGGCAGCGAACTACCAAGGCAGCGAACTACCAGGGCAGCGAACTACCAGGGAAGCAAACTATCGGAGCAGAGAACTATCAGAGCAGCGACTGCCAGGGCAGCGAACTACCAAGGCAGCGAACTACCAGGGCAGCGAACTACCAGGGCAGCAAACTACCAGGGCAGCGAACTACCAGGCCAGCGAACTACCAAGGCAGCGAACTACCAGGGCAGCGAACTACCAGGGCAGCGAACTACCAAGGCAGCGAACTACCAAGGCAGCGAACTACCAGGGCAGCGAACTACCAGGGAGCAAACTATCAGGAGCAGAGAACTACAGGCAGCGAACTCCAGGGCAGCGAACTACCAAGGCAGCGAACTACCAGGGCAGCTAACTACCAAGGCAGCGAACTACCAAGGCAGCGAACTACCAGGACAGAGAACACCAGAGCAGCGACTACCAGGCAGCGAACTACCAGGGCAGCGAACTACCAAGGCAGCGAACTACCAAGGCAGCGAACTACCAAGGCAGCGAACTACCAAGGCAGCGAACTACCAAGGCAGCGAACTACCAAGGCAGCGAACTACCAGGGCAGCGAACTACCAGAGCAGCGAACTACCAGGGCAGCGAACTACCAAGGCAGCGAACTACCAGGGCAGAGAACACCAGAGCAGCGACTACCAGGGCAGCGAACTACCAAGGCAGCGAACTACCAGGGCAGCGAACTACCAAGGCAGCGAACTACCAGGGCAGCGAACTACCAGGGCAGCGAACTACCAGGGCAGCGAACTACCAGGGCAGCGAACTACCAAGGCAGCGAACTACCAAGGCAGCGAACTACCAGGGCAGCGAACTACCAGGGCAGCGAACTACCAAGGCAGCGAACTACCAGGGCAGCGAACTACCAGGGCAGCGAACTACCAAGGCAGCGAACTACCAAGGCAGCGAACTACCAAGGCAGCGAACTACCAAAGGCAGCGAACTACCAGGGCAGCGAACTACCAAGGCAGCGAACTACAAGGGCAGAGAACTGCCACTAAAAAGATAATCATCAAAATGACCGTGTTCTAACTCTGGATCTAGATTTCTTAAAGAGAGACAACATACATCTAGTATGCACTTAAACTTAATACCAGCATCACAAACAAACCAAAGAATTTGGAACTAAAGTTCAGAATTAATAAGAATACTTATGACATTAGATGAGACACATAAAAGATGGTTCAATATATATTTTTAATTAACACATCGGCCGTTTCCCACCAAGGTAGTGGGGCCAACCTCCCCACAAAAAAAAGAAAAACTTTCACCATCATTCACTCTAACACTGTCTTGCCTGAGACGCGCTTACACTACAGTTATAAAACTGCAACATTAACACCCAGTGTATTTGTATTGGAGCTCTGTTGTTATCATGCAGTTTTAAATTGTTCAGTGGGGGTAAGAAACAATTGCTACTATTACCTTGGGTCCAAGTGACATTATTTATCTTACTAAATACACACTGAAGGTACCAGTGTCCATAATTCCCCTTTCTTCAAAATTCCGTTGATTCTTTACCACTAGTGCCAACCCAATTCCTCCTCTGATCTCTCTTGTCTCATTATCAAATACCTCTCTGTGACTAATGCAATGGTTAGCATTCCAGAAAGTTTCATCTCTGTGTTACCTGTAGTATCTGGATGCTCCTCTGCCTCTCTGTCCTTTAGTCCACCACATTTATTTATAATACTATCTGCAGTTGTATATCAGAAACTGAGTATTTCATCAATCACTTCATGCTGGGACTTCCGGTACTGAAGTGGCTTCTGAAGGGAATTTAAATGGGAGAGAGGTAACTAATGAACGTAACATAAGAGGGAGTTTGATCTTTGAGCCAATGCAAATAAGGGAAAGAAGGAAATGAAGGAATAGAAGTTGGAGTGGGTTTAGAAGAAAGGAGAAGGAAAGTAGGTAGACTATTAGTGCTATTTAGATTAAAGAGACGAGAAGATAAGGGAAATATGGGAGTTAATAACTCCCATATTCCCATGTTGCTGCTTGGAAGTTCTTGATTCTTTGGGTGTCTTTGCTTTTGCAACTTCACCTTTGCTTCTATAATTGCCTCTTTGTATTTTCCTCTTCTCCCATCTCAGCTGTGCAGATTTTCTCCGCTAGTATGTTCGATCCCTCTGCATAAAAATTCCATTATTATACCTTTTCCACTTTCTTAGGATTGATTTCCTGTTTAGTACTTGATTCTTTATTGCTTCTGATTTTTACTGGGCGACGTAATTATCCTTTGTATGATTCCACTTTGAAAATATTGTCATCTCATTATTTGCACCTTCTTAATTTGTAAATATTAACAAGTATTGTTCTCTCCTTTTTCTTTTCTTGTCTTCCCTTGTTCTGGTAATCCACAAATCCAATAATTCTAGTTTTCAGCCCTGTGATTCAAAGTACTTTGTGTCTGTTCATTTATAACTGTTTCTTGATTTATTATTGGCATTGCCTCATCTTTCTTCATTGAGTCTGAAAGGTTGCATCCCCATTCTGTTTTCAATTCCTCACAGCTTCATTCCCGTTCCCAAGCATCCACAAAGCCAAATCATCTGCCATTCTCTGCGCCTCCTCTTTAAAGCCAGTCTCTTCTCTCAGCGGCCGGTTTTTCCTCTGTGTGTGTGTAGTCACCTATATGCAGTTGCATGGGTCTAGTCACAGCTCCTGACCTCGCCTCTTCACTAGTCGCTACTAGGTCACTCTCCCCCCAGTCCAAGAGCTTTATCATGCCTATTCTTAAAGCTATGTATGGATCCTGCCTCCACTATTTCATTCTCCAGATTGTTCCACTTCCTTACAACTCTAGGGCTAAAGAAATACTTCTTAACATCCCTGTGACTCATCTGAGTTTTCAACTTCCAGTTGTGTCCCCTAGTTGCTGCGTCCCGTCTCTGAAACATTCTAGTCGTGTCCATTTTCTCAATTCCTCTCAGTATTTTATACGTCGTTATCATGTTTTCCCTATCCCTCCTGTTCTCTAGTATCATCAGGTTGAGTTCCTTTAACCTCTCCTCATAAGACATACTCCTCAGCCCCTAGTCTTGTTGCAATCTTTTGCACTTTCTTCAATTTCTTGACGTGTTTAACTAGGTGTGGGTTCCATACTGTAGCTGCATACTCTAATATGGGCCTGACGTACACGGTGTACAGAGTCTTGAACGATTCCTTACTAAGGTGTCAAAACGCTATTCTTAGGTTTTCCAGGCCCTCATTTGCTGCAGCAGTTATTTGGTTGCTGTGCACTTCAGGAGATGTGCTCGGTATTATACTCACCCCAAGACCATTTTCCTTAAGTGAAGTTTGCAGTCTTTGCCCTCTTATGAGTGTGTGTGTGTGTGTATGTTTACTCACATATATGTGTTTGCAGGGGTGAAATCCTAGCTCATGGCCCCGTCTCTCAACCTGCCACTTACAAGATTCACACTCTCAAAACTCTTAAAACTGTTGTGGAGCCAGAAGTTAAATATGCTTGCTGGGTGCAGGTCAGAGTGGCTGGCTTTTCGCTAGATATATATCAGTATGCTTTCACCTTTTTCAGGTGAAGAAGCTCAGATTACACTCATTCTCACAACACCCTACCACACCTCACCACTCCCTACCACACCTCACCACTCCCTACCACACCTCACCACTCCCTACCACACTACACCCCTCCCTACCACACCCCACCACACCACACCCCATCACATCCCACAACACCCCACCCCACACCCTACCAACTCTGATCTCTGAAGGTCAGTCAGGGCCTCTTACGTCTGCCTTTCCAACCCTCTTCACACTTCCATCAAGTCACTGTTTTTCTTTTTTCCATTGCATTTATTTTTAGACATTTTTCTCTCTTTTATCATATTTCTAATTTGTTGATCTTAAATTCATGTTTTTTTTTTCTTCCTTTGTTTTCTTATTTGAAGTTCAAATATTACCTCCATGTAATGTCACATAATTTCTTAAGGGAATCTTAAATGAATGCTTAATCACAGCGAGAAAAATAGGAATCATTTTGAATTTTATAATTAGGAATCATTTTGAATTTTATAATTAGGAATCATTTTGAATTTTATAATCAGGAATCATTTTGAATTTTATAATTAGGAATAATTTTGAATTTTATAATTAGGAATAATTTTGAATTTTATAATTAGGAATCATTTTGAATTTTATAATTAGGAATCATTTTGAATTTTATAATCAGGAATCATTTTGAATTTTATAATTAGGAATAATTTTGAATTTTATAATTAGGAATCATTTTGAATTTTATAATTAGGAATCATTTTGAATTTTATAATTAGGAATCATTTTGAATTTTATAATCAGGAATCATTTTGAATTTTATAATTTTAATGAATATTATAGCAAATTGAGGAAAATGTATTTATGTGAATGTATTTACAAAAGCATCACATTGGTTCATATGGTATGATAGTTCCAAAATACAAAATATCACGTTACTTGATATATCAGATATTCTTCAAGGCATTATTCATCCACTCTGCTCCCTGTTCCTGGGTTCTCGTGGACGACTGTATCGTCAGTGAAAATAAATCTAATGAATTTCAACTCAAGTAAAAATAATTTTGACTCCATTCACACCCAACTAAAATTTGAATATACCCAATTAACATTTATTCAGAGCTCAATGTTCATACACACAACTAAGCTTCATTTATACATCAGTGAACACTTAGGCACACCCTAGTAATATTCATTCGGATTACAATAAACATTCATGCACCAACAATGAACATTCATTTAGACTCTGGAGACAGTTCCCAAACACCTATGAACTATTGATACAGACCTTAACGCACATTAACACACACCTGACTAACTTTCATTTAGACCTCAAGGAAGATTAATACCCACTCAATTGATTTGAACGCATCCCCGGCGACTAGCCGGGGATCGAACCCCCACCTCCCGAGAAGCTCGCCAAATCCACTTGGCCATCAATGCTTCAAACATCAGGGGCAGAATACCGCTGTACGTGTCACCCCTGATGCTTCCAGGGCCACGAATGTGCTCGCATCAGGGATGACATGTCCATGATGTTTGAAGCATTGATGGCCAAGTGGACTAATGCGTCTCGGAGTTATGGTGGGCTTCTTGGGAGGAATGCTAAAATATCGGGGTTCGATCCCAGGCTAGTCCCAGTATTATTTACCTAACTGATATTCATTCATATTCCAACGAATGTTCATTCACATACATTTAATATTCATTCAGCCCCTAACAAACATTCACTCAGACCCTAACAAACATTCATTCAGACCCCCAACAAACATTCATTCACACCCAACAAACATTCATTCAGACTTCAACAAACATTCATTCAGACCCCTAACAAACATTCATTCAGACCCCAACAATTTTACCTCAATAAACATTCATGTACACTCCATTCACCAACAGTTCCTTCACACCTCTCCAAACATTCATTCAGAACCAACTAACATTCATTCAGACCTCAGTGAACATTCTTTCACACCCAAACATTCATTCACACTCTGGTGTACATTCATGCACACCCATCTAACATTTACACTCTCTCTCCAATGGACATTCACACACACTCAACTAACATTCATTCGGTTTTCAAAATTCGGTTTTCAAAACTTACTTTGAGTGCCCATTTCCATTCGTCCACATTGTGTGTGAATGAAAGCAAACTAACGTTCGTTGTAAATGAATGTGAGTTGAATATATATGAATGTTTTTTTGAGATACTGAATGAGAATTAGTTAGGTGTGTCTGAATTGGTTTAGGTGTAAATGAATGTGAGTTGGATTTGATTGAATATCTGATTGAACCTGAATGTTACCAGGTGGAGACTGAATCTTCATTGGGTCTGAATGAATATCAGATGAATGTTCAGTGGAGACTGCATAAATGGTAGTTGGGTGTGTATGAATGTTCTTTGAGGTAAGAATTAATGTTCTTTGAGGTTAGAATGAATTATCTTTGAGGTTAGAATGAATTATCTTTGAGGTTAGAATGAATTAATTATCTTTGAGGTTAGAATGAATTATCTTTGAGGTCAGAATGAATGATCTTTGAGGTTAGAATGAATGTTCTTTGAGGTTAGAATGAATGTTCTTTGAGGTCTGAATGAATGTTAGTTATGGATACATTTCTGATGGAGTCTGAATGCGCATTAATTACAAGAATACGAATGCCCATTGGTGTCTTAATGAATGTGTATAAATGTGAGTGGGGGTCTGAAGGACAGTAAGTTGGGGTGTATGGCTGTTATCTGGGTGTGAATGGATGCTCGTTGTGGTCTGAGAGAATGATTGCTGGATGTGAAAGAATGTTTTGGGTGGCGAGCAGTTAGGGATCTAACTTGATTGAACATGATTGATGGATCGCAGAGGTGACATTGTTTACAGTTAGTAAAAATAATACTCTTGACTGGGCCAGTTTTTTTTTTTAGCTGTGTAGGCTGAAAACTAATCTGATTGAACATGAATATGGTGGATGGATATTCGTTGAGGCTTGTACGAATTTCCGACAGGTTTATATATAAATGTTCGCAGGATTCTGAATAAAAGTTAGTTGCTTCTGCATGAATGTTTGGGAGTTAAATGTTAGTTGGGGGTGTATTATTGTTTGTTGAGGTCGTATTGAATGCTATTGAATGTTTGTTGACGTCTGTGATGAATCTAAGTTGGGAGCGTGTGAATGTCCAATGGAGTCTGAATGCATGTTAATTGGGTGTTTATGAATGTTCGTCAGGGTCTGAATGAATGTTCGTTGGTAGTCCGAATGAGTATTATCTGGTGTGTTTCTTGAGGTGTGAATGTATGTCAGTGGGTGTAAATAAACGTTCATATTAGATTGAATAATAGTTGAGTGTGTTTGAATGTTCATTGAGGATTGCATGTTAGGTTGGTTTGTATAAATTTTGGTGTATCTGAAAAAAATGTTAGTGAGGTGTGTGTATGAATGTTTACTGGGGTATTAAATGAATGTTAGTTTAAAGTGTATGAGTGTTCGCTGGAATCTGAATGAATTTTAGTTCGCTCTGGATGAATGTTCATTGAGGTCTGGCTGGATGATAGTCGGGTGTGTAAGATAGTTTATCGGAATCGGAATGTTTGTTGGGTATGTATGAATGTTTATTAGACCTAAATAAATGTTAGGCGCTTAAATTTTTTTGTTGGAGTCTGAATGAATGTTATATTCGTGTATGTAAACGTTCCTAAATTTCTGGATGAATGTTAGATGAATGTTTATGAATGTTTGTTAGTCAAAATGAAATATAGAATGTTAGGCAGGAGTGTATGATTGTTTCTTGAAGTGGAGATAAATGTTAGTTGGGTGTGTATGAATGTTTGTTGAGGTCTTAAATGAATGTTAATTGAGTATGAAGGTTCTTTAGGGGTCTAAAGGAATATTAGTTGAGTGTGTATGAATGTTTGTGGAGGTCTAGATTATTGTTAATTGGGTGTGTATGAGTGTTTGCTAGAGTCCGAATGAGTATGAATCGGATGTTTGAATGTTTATTGGAGTTTGATTAAATGTTAGTTGGGTGCTCATAAATATTTAGTGAGGACTAAGTGAATGTATGTTGGGTGTGTATTAAATGTTTGGAGGAGTCTCATAGAATGTTGGTTGGGTGTGAAAGAATGTATGTTCGTTGGAGTCTGGATGAATATTAGATGAGTGAGAATGAATATTTGAGCCTGAATGAATATATGTTAGTTGGTTAAGTATGAATGTTGAGTTCTGCATGAATGAATGTTAGTTAAGTATGAGCGAATGTTAATTAAGGTCTGAATGACTGTTAGATTGGTGAGTATGAATGAATGTTAGATTGGTGAGTATGAATGAATGTTAGATTGGTGAGTATGAATGAATGTTAGATTGGTGAGTATGAATGACTGTTAGATTGGTGAGTATGAATGAATGTTAGATTGGTGAGTATGAATGAATGTTAGATTGGTGAGTATGAATGAATGTTAGATTGGTGAGTATGAATGAATGTTAGATTGGTGAGTATGAATGAATGTTAGATTGGTGAGTATGAATGAATGTTAGATTGGTGAGTATGAATGTTTGCTGAAGTCTGAATATATGTTAGTTGGGTGCGTATAAATGTTTTGGAGGCTGACTTGGTCGGACATGTTGGGGAGGGGGTGGGGGTTGTCAGTGGTGGTGACTATGTCTTCTAATGTAAATAATAATAATATCAACTTTGCATCTTTTAGATAGCTGTGAAAGCTGGAACTTTATATATATATATATATATATATATATATATATATATATATATATATATATATATATATAAAGCAAATATCGCAAACCAAGCGATACAAGATGCAAAACAACCACGGGGGGAGTAGAATGATAGCTCTAGGCCTTTCGTGTTGCAATCAACACATCATCAGGAGCTTGCAGAATTGCAGAAAAGAGGAGTTCTAGCAAATAACGTTCCCAGAGGACCGCCTTTATTGGAGTAGGTGTTGTACCGTGGTACGAGGATATACGGTGGTGTGGGAGCCTCAGAGCTAATTTCATTGTACTCCCGTTTGGTGTACTAGCCTCCACGAGCAGTATATATAGTAACAAAGGAGTCCCTTCTAGATGATCTTACACAGGTGATGACACGGGGACAGGAAATGGGTCTCATCCTGAATCCATCCAAATGTGAAATCATCTCAGTCAATCAACAAGTGATAGATGCAGTGATATCAAAACTACCAGGAGCAACAGTCATTGCCACTACTAATAGTGTCTTGCTTGGAGCACCTCTGGGAAGCGATGCCATTGACACAATTCTCAGGAAGAAACTGTAAGAATTGATGAGAATGGAACAACGAATAGGCAATCTTGACACCCATGATGCCTTGTACCTCCTCACAAAATGCTTGAGTCTGCCCAGGTTGACATATTTCCTAAGATGTGCTCCTTCATATGATAATCCTATACTGCACGAATATGACAGTATCCTGAGGCAGATCTTTACTGAAGTATTTAACCTTACTGTAGAAGATGGGCAGTGGGACCAAGCTACACTCCCAGTCAGACTAGGAGGCATTGGTGTCCGCAAGTCATCACAGATTGCTCTACCTGCTTTCCTGTCTTCATGCATTGCATCCAGAGGGCTTGTAGCAGCAATTCTCCCTGAACATCTTAGGGACACGATTGGAATCCATGACCAAAAATTCGTTGATGGAGCCAGGATCTGGGATAATCAAACGGGCTCTGAAACCAGGCCTGCTCCCCCCAACAACTACAAACAGTCGCACTGGGATGGCCCAATAGTAGAGAATATAGCCTCAGCAATGCTTCAGAGTGTGTCAGGGAAGGATAGAGCCAGCCTCCTTGCAGTGAGAGCCTCTCATGCAGGGGACTTTCTGTTGGCTGTTCCCAATTCCAGCCTTGGCACACGCCTCGACCCACAGACCATCCGCATTGGTGTTGCCCTTCGACTTGCCGCAGCAGACCGATTCGGGTACCATGGTCTTGTGTGTCATAAATCCGAGGGAAAGATTGCGAGACACGAAGAGGTTTATAACATTATCAAGAGGAGCCTCACAACAGCCGGATGCCCAGCAGTAACGGAGCCACCCCAACTATGCAGATCTGATGGCAACCAAAAGCGTCCAGATGGTATCACCCTCCAAGCCTGGACAGACGGCAAGCAGGTGGTGTGGGACTACACATGTGCATCTACCTTGGCTGATACCTATCTCCAATACACCAGGGAGGAAGGAGGGGCAGCTGCCACCTTCCGGGAGTCCCAGAAGTCGAGAAAATATGGAGAACTTGCCCATC
The DNA here is from genome assembly GCA_009830355.1 of Cherax destructor. NCBI lineage: Eukaryota > Metazoa > Arthropoda > Malacostraca > Decapoda > Parastacidae > Cherax > Cherax destructor. Next base: position 56,816 of record WNWK01002006.1, on the reverse strand, counting down.
ATTATATGTTTGTTCCCATAGGCTCGGAGACCTTTGGCTCATGGGAAAAGAGTGCATCTAAGTTCCTCAAGGAGCTGGGCAAAAGACTCAACAGGGTAACTAGGGATCCCAGGGCAGCTAGTTTTCTGTTCCAGCGACTCAGCACTGCTGTTCAGAGGGGTAATGCATGCTGTATTCTGGGCACGCGCCCCAGCTCGGAGGAGCTGGATGAGATTTTCGCATTATAATCAGTGACAAACATGTAACAATATGTACTAGACATGTATCTCTCACACCTTATATACTGTATATGCCATCTTTATAACAATGTATCTCTTAAATCTTTTGTACCATATTATGTAATAATATATATATATATATATATATATATATATATATATATATATATATATATATATATATATATATATATATATATATATACGTATATATATATATATATATATATACACACACACACAATTTGACCTCCCCCAGAGATCAGTGGGCGGGTGTAAGCAAGCTTGGACGGGCGGGCGGGCAGGCAGAAGTGTGTGGGGGTGTGGCCAGGTGAGGTTCCATCTGTCGCACCTGGAAAGGTAAAAGCTTCATGCTCAGGCCGGCACCGCTGAGATTTTTCTTGCTAAAGGACCACCGCCTGGCGCATACTGTAGGGGCATATAAAACCCCAGTGGACTCTGCTACTTCGTCAAGACCACTGCACTTCCTGACCAACCTGAAACTAATATTTCCCGCTATCCCTGTTATGCTTGTTTTTATTTCCAGTTGTCCCCTCGAGTGCCTGTTTCCTGTCCTTCTTATAGCCTATCCATGTCTTCCTTATCAATTCCTTTGAGTACTGTGTGGTATGCGTGTGTGTGTGTGTGTGTGTGTGTGTGTATGTGTGTGTGTGTGTGTTTACCTATTTGTTCTTACTTATTTGTGGTTGCAGGAGTCGATTCACAGTTCCTGGTCCCGCCTCTTTGCTGGTATCTACTAGGGCTACTCTGTCCCTGCTCCATGAGTTTTATCGTGTCTCTTCTTGAAGCTATGTATTTATCCTGCATCCACTACATCACTCTCCAGATTCTTCCACTTTCTGACAACTCTATGACTGAAGAAATACTTCCTAACATCCCTGTTGTGACCCCTTGTTGCTGTGTCCCATCTCTGAAACATCCTGTCTTCCTATGTGTGCGTGTGGGTTTGTGTGTGTGTATACGTGTATATGTAAGCAATAGTAAATGACGTAAATCTAAAAAAAAAATAACAGTAAATTACTATAAACGTTCATGTATCAAAACACTAGAGGTAGAATCCCTTTCATTACAGTGGAGCCTCGACGTCTGGCCTCAGAGTCTCTAAGAGACACAGTAATCCTGACTCGCTCGTTCAACCAAAACGTGAGAGTATTGCTGATGCATTTTTAGTGGAGTGGATGGATACTTGGTGCACATATTCTGCCGTCTACTTCACCTCTCTCTCTTTCCCTCCGCCCCCTCTCTATTTCTCTGTTTGCCTGTCTGTCTGTCTCTGTCTGTCTGTCTGTCTGCCTGTCTCTGTCTGTCTGTCTCTCTGTCTCTCTCCCGCTCTCTTGCACAAGGATTTTACAAGGTTAGATTAAGAGTTCCTAACTTTATTTACAAGCTAAGAGCTATTAACTACATAACCTTATTTTACTTTTTTTATTGTTAAGAGACATTCAAATATGGAGCAGTTGGAGTCGTCTGTGGGCCAGCGATTTCATTTGTTAAACTGACTATTTCGCTGATGTCCTTATGCTGTGCGAACATGTTCCATACTCAAGTTATAATAGGAATAAATGATCTCAGAGGAAGTGATGTTCTGGAGAAGTGTACAGCCGAAGTGTAGTTGCTGCTTGCTGCCCGACTTGTGTAGAAACTCACTTCTCCCTTTCCTAGAAGTGGAGCCAAGTGAGGGACTTTGACAATATTGGCGTTATACATAACAGTAAGGCCACCCACATCCCTCCCGTGTCGAAGGCTCTGCTGAAATAACAGATCTGTCCAGGTTGGGTCCAGGCGAGAGATTAACCATCTTGCTCTGTTCTATATTCTGTCAAGAAGTCGCAGATGAGACGGGAAGGGGGGCATACTCGAAGGGTGAGAGCACTTGTGCCTCATAAAGAATCTTGCAACCTCTACTGTCAATCCTTCCAGGCGGCTTTGTTTGCAAGATTTACAACATGGTTCTTTATAGTCAGTTTTGAGTCATATTTCACCAATATACTCAGTTTTGAGTCAAATTTCACCATATATTCTCTCCCATTCTCTTCATTCTTACCACTGCTTCAGCATTACCATCAAGGTTCATAGAGACCATCATCATTTATGTTTTCTCAGGAGCAAATGTGAACTGCCATCGTTTTCCCCACGCTGATAAAGCTGTAAACTGATAATTGATGTAACTTAGAACAACTGGCATTTCCTATCTTGGATAGGTAAATGTCGTAGTACAGTCGTCTGCATATGCATGGGATTCTGGGATGTGATGAAGGTCATTGAAGTAGACCTTCCATAACACACATACTTCCCTGTAGAACACATGCACCAGTACACTGTCGTGTTGACTCTACATTGAAGATAATCACTGAAGAGGCATAGCGCAGAACTGGCCACTCCTAGTGCTTGCGGTTTGGGAAGATTCCCTCGTGCCGTACTCGATCGAAAGCACCGGCAATGACCAGTTGTTAATTATAACTTTGAGTTCATAGACTACATGGCATTGTGAGATGTGAAACTAGATCTCCACTAATGTTCCTTGCCTGTGGAGAAATCGCCAGTTGTGTTACAGGTGGTACCTTTGATGAAGTATGCACTGTTTGCAGTAGTTCAATATATATATATATATATATATATATATATATATATATATATATATATATATATATATATTATATATATATATATATATATTATATATATATATATATATTTATATATATATTTATCATTTATATATATATATATATATATATATATATATATATATATCATTATATATATATATATCTATTATATATATATATATATATTATATATATAATATATATATATATATATATATATATATATATATATATATATATATATATATATATATATATATATATATATATATATATGTATATCGACACGACCCACAGGCCATTCGGATTAGTGTTGCTCTTCGCCTAGCCGACCCCATACTCACCGTAAACATAGGTGTATTTTCGCAGGGCGACGGCTGATCAATTCGGACTTCATGGTCTCGTGTGTCACACATCAGAAAGGAAGTATGATAGACGTGAGGAGGTCAATTATATCATAAAGAGAAGTCTCGCCACAGCCCATTGCCCACCTCAACGGGAACCCCAAGTACAGAGGTCTGACGGAAGTCAAAAGCGTCCTGATGGAGCCACTATGCTACTCTAGAAGGATGGTAAGCAGATTGCTTGGGACTGCACCTGTGTCCCACATTGGCAGATACCTACTTGCCATACTCTGAAGCTGAAGGGGGTGGAGCCGCCAGCTACGGGGAGACGAAGAAGACCAGCAAATATGAAGGCCTTTCTCCTTGCTATAACTTCATCCCAGTAGGGTCGGAGACCCTTGGAACATTGGGCAAGTGTGCTCTAAAGTTCCTCAAAGAGCTGAGAGAAAAACTCATCACAGAAACCAAGGATCACAGAGCGGCCAGCTTCTTCTTTCGGAGACTCAGTGTTGCCATCCAGAGGGAAAATGTCTGCAGCATTCTGGGCACTCGGCTCGCCGAAGGGGAGCTGGACGACGTATGCGAGATATAGCTCTGAGATGTTATCTATGTTGTTCTAATGCTTATTGTATTTTTGTCAATGTATTTTGTCTGTATATATAGTCTACACAGAATATAGAATATAGGGGGTGGTAAGGGAAGAAAGTATTCAAACAGCTCCGGGGAGAACCTTGAGTTTTCTCTGAAGTAAGTTTATTCCTTTCTCTGAGGATGAGGGTCCCCAGCACAGTTCCAGAGGTGGTGCCTCCCTCCCTCTCTCTCTCTCTCTATATATATATATATATATATATATATATATATATATATATATATATATATATATATATATATATATATATATATATACGCATATATATATATACGTATATATATCAGGACGATGGAAGGTAGGATGAAAGACATCGATACACATGATGCCTTCTACTTACTCACCAGGTGCCTGTCAATCCCAAAACTTACATACTTCCTGAGATGCTCCCCAGCCTTCAGCAGTCCGAAACTCGAGGAATACGACTCTCTCCTCAAGACCATGCTAGAGAGTGTATTGAATCTTTCCCTCGATGATGGACAGTGGTTGCAAGCCTCACTTCCAGTCAGACTTGGGGGGCTGGGAGTACGCAAATCCTCCCAGATTGCCCTACCAGCCTTCTTATCCTCTTCCATAGCATCAAATGAGCTAATAAAACAAATTCTTCCAGACAACCTCAGTGATTCAGCAGGAATACAGGACCCTAGCTACACCAGTGCCATCACTGAATGGGAGACTCTTGCTGCTCCAACACCAAAACCTAGTGAAGAACTGGCCTACAAACAGTCAAGCTGGGACGGCCCCATCGCTGAAAAGATACTTGCCAATATGCTCAGGGCCGTCACATCAGACAGGGAGACTGCCCGTCTCCTAGCTGTGAGTGCACATCACTCTGGGGACTTCCTCCAAACAGTTCCCATTTCGGCCATGGGAACACGCCTGGACCCTAAGACCCTTCGTATTGCAGTGGCTCTGCGCCTTGCTGCCCCTATTCACACGGAATATACGTGTATTTGCGGCGATGCGCAAGCCGACCAATATGGTCTACATGGTCTTAACTGTTCTAAAACCAAGGGTTGGCATGCAAGACACAATGAGGTCAACGACATCATAAAGAGAACCCTTGCTACAGCTGGATGCCCAGCCGAGAGAGAGCCTCGATCACTAGCAGCTAACAACACCCACAACCCAGCAAACCGCCCCGACGGGATCACCATCTATCCTTGGAAGAATGGCAAGCTCTTAGCATGTGTCGACACTGGCTGACACCTACATCCATCACAGTGTTGGGCGACAGGGAGGAGCTGCTGACCACAGAGAGGAGTACAAGATCGGCAAGTACAGGGACATAAGCCAACAGTATAAATTTGTCCCAGTGGGATCAGAGACCTTGGGAGCGTGGGGAAAAAATGCAACACGTTTCCTTAAAGAACTGGGTTCCAGACTCATCGACACCACCAGGGACTTAAGGGCAGCCACGTTCATGTTCCAGCGTCTCAGCGTGGCCATCCAGAGGGGAAACGCATGCTGCATACTTGGCTCGCGTCCGGCTTCGGAGGAACTGGAGGAGATTCATAATCTTTGACATATTGTACCATAGTATTCATGTTTGTGTTTTCTATAAATGTATTCTTTCTATTAATAAAGCATTTATATGCATGTATGTGTGTATATAGGATGGGGTAGTAGAAGTGGAATATTCAAATGGCTTCAGAAAGAAATCCAAATATTCTTCCTTGAAGCCTTTTTATCCACTTCTCCGAGGCTATGGGTCCCACAATTTGCACTAGAGGTGGACCCCCATCCTATATATATATATATATATATATATATATATATATATATATATATATATATATATATATATATACAGAGGACCCTCGGTTTTCGTTCATCTCCAAACTCGAATAATTATGTAAGTGTATTTTCGTAATTGCTTCTGTAAGTGTAGTTTTGGGGGTCTGATATGACTAATCTAATTTACATTTATCCTTATGGGAACAAATTCGTTCGGTAACGGCACTCAAACAGCATTCTGGAATGAATTTTCAATGAAAACCGAGGGTCCACTGTATATGCAAATATCGCAAACCAAGCGATACAGAATGCAAAACAACCACGAGGAGTAGAATGATAGCTCTAGGCCTTTCGTGTTGCAATCAACACATCATCAAAAGCTTGCAAAATTGCAGAAAAGAGGAGGATGTCCAAACATGTACGTTCCCAGAGGACCTCTATATATATATATATATATATATATATATATATATATATATATATATATATATATATATATATATATATATATATATATATATATATATATATGTTGTGCCAAATAGATAAAACCGGTAATGTCGAGGTGATGAAAAGGAGGAAGGAAGAACTGATAAAACAGAGCATGGATTCAGTGATTGACTGATCTGTTGAAAAATATAAATGTATAATGGTTGAGAGTTGTTGCTTTTTATGCTTCGCTTAAAACGAGGATGAACTGTTTTACAACTTCTGCAATTTCATCAAGAGTTGATTGACAATTGTTGAATATCAACACAATCTACCCCCGTTTGGAATACCAGTATGACAAACAACTGCTGTAACCAAAATTCCCTCTTCCCATATGGTGGTGCAAAATATAAGTGTACTTGCACCAACGTACTAGTTGCTCCACTTACTCCCGGAGGTTTATTGTACGTTGGTAACAGAGAGAGAGAGAGAGAGAGAGAGAGAAAGTCTCTCTATCTCTCTGCAACTGACTTTCCGTTGTATTGTTTGGTAAAATAGGTTTAAATCCGATCGACTACACAAGGGTCAAAAAGGCTACATGCTAGCTACCTGTTCACCACTGGCGAAGAATATTTTCATACCTAAAATACGAATTAAAACAAACTCTTACTATAAACAATGGAACACAGACACACACTTCTCGATGTGACTCTACAGATTTTGTTTATCTGTCTTACACAAGGCATAAAGCGCTAAACTAGTTTCTTTGTTTTCCCGCAAGCGACTTTCAACTGCTTGCAGGCTAGGTACTGGTTGAACAAGACCTGCCCACGCACGCAATCACAGCCACAGACTCATCAGTTCTTGCCAGACCTCAGCTCACCCATTATTTGAATACTCTGAAACAGAAAGTCATCGTCCCTGATGGAAACTGGGCTCTTCTATTGACTAAATAAAGCGTTCTTAATTAAGCAGGCAATCCTCGCAGTGCTCGGAACGCTATTGTATATATATATATATATATATATATATATATATATATATATATATATATAATATATATATATATATATATATATATATATATATATATATATATATATATATATATATATATTATATATATATATATAAATATTTATATATATAAATATTTATATATATATATATATATATATATATATATATCCAGTAAGACTGACCAGTGAGCTAAACATCTGGTTCCTGGATGATGGCACACTAGCAGGTACAAAGGAGTCCCTTGTAGATGATCTTACACAGGTGATGACACAGGGACAGGAAATGGGTCTCATCCTGAATCCATCCAAATGTGAAATCATATCAGTCAATCAACAAGTGATAGATGCAGTGCTATCAAAACTACCAGGAGCAACAGTCATTGCCCCTACTAATAGTGTCTTGCTTGGAGCACCTCTGGGAAGAGATGCCATTGACACAATTCTCAGGAAGAAACTGGAAGAATTGAGGAGAATGGAACAACGAATAGGCAATCTTGACACCCATGATGCCTTGTACCTCCTCACAAAATGCTTGAGTCTGCCCAGGTTGACATATTTCCTAAGATGTGCTCCTTCATATGATAATCCTATACTGCACGAATATGACAGTATCCTGAGGCAGATCTTTACTAAAGTACTTAACCTTACTCTAGAAGATGGGCAGTGGGACCAAGCTACACTCCCAGTCAGACTAGGAGGCATTGGTGTCGCAAGTCATCTCAGATTGCTCTACCTGCTTTCCTGTCTTCATGCATTGCATCCAGAGGGCTTGTAGCAGCAATTCTCCCTGAACATCTTAGGGACACGATTGGAATCCATGACCAAAAGTTCGTTGATGGAGCCAGGATCTGGGATAACCTAACAGGCTCTGAAACCAGGCCTGCTCCCCCAACAACTACAAACAGTCGCACTGGGATGGCCCAATAGTAGAGAATATAGCCTCAGCAATGCTTCAGAGTGTGTCAGGGAAGGATAGAGCCCGCCTACTTGCAGTGAGAGCTCCTCATGCAGGGGACTTTCTTTGGCTGTTCCCAACTCCAGCCTTGGCACACGCCTCGACCCACAGACCATCCGCATTGGTGTTGCCCTTCGACTTGCCGCCCCTATTCTCGCCGAACACAGGTGTATTTGTGGCAGTGAAGCAGCAGACCGATTCGGTACCATGGTCTTGTGTGTCGTAAATCCGAGGGAAAGATTGCAAGACATGAAGAGGTTAATAACATTATCAAGAGGAGCCTCACAACAGCCGGATGCCCAGCAGTAAGGGAACCACCCCAACTATGCAGATCTGATGGCAACCAAAAGCGTCCAGATGGTATCACCCTTCAAGCCTGGACAGACGGCAAGCAGGTGGTGTGGGACACACATGTGCATCTACCTTGGCTGATACCTATCTCCAGTACACCAGGGAGGAAGGAGGGGCTGCTGCCACCTTCAGGGAGTCCCAGAAGTCGAGAAAATATGGAGAACTTGCCCATCATTATATGTTTGTTCCCATAGGCTCAGAGACCCTTGGCTCATGGGGAAAGAGTGCATCTAAGTTCCTCAAGGAGCTGGGCAAAAGACTCAACAGGGTAACTAGGGATCCCAGGGCAGCTAGTTTTCTGTTCCAGCGACTCAGCGCTGCTGTTCAGAGGGGTAATGCATGCTGTATTCTGGCACGCGCACCAGCTCGGAAGAGCTGGATGAGATTTTCGCATTATAATCAGTGACAAAGATGTAACAATATGTACTAGACATGTATCTCACACCTCGTGTACTGTATATGCCATCTTTATATAAACAATGTATCTCTCAAATCTTTTGTACCATATTATGTAATAAAACATATATATATATATATATATATATATATATATATATATATATTTATATATATATATATATATATATATATATATATATGTCGTGCCGATTAGGTAAAACTTGCGATTTTGGCTTAAATAGCAACGCTCATCTTGCCATATAAGACAAGTGAAAATTTGTGTATGCAATAATTTCGCCAAAATCATTCTGAACATAACGAAAAATATATTTCATTGTGTTTGTTTATTATTAAATTAATGTTAACGTATCTAAAATATATTTAGTTGGGTTAGGCTAAATTAATTGCGCTTGTTGTAATAAGGTTAGGTAGGTTTTCAAAGTTTCTCTTGGTACAAAATTATAAATTCTTACATTAACATAAATGAAAAAAATATATCTTTAAACGTATAAGATAAAATTTTAGAAAGGACTTAATTTTAGATGAGTTCTTGCTAATTGACTAGTTTTACCTTAATCGGCACGACATATATATATATATATATATATATATATATATATATATATATATATATATATATATATATATGGAGGGAGGTACTACCTCTAGAACTTTACTGGGGACCCTCATTGCCAGAAAACACAAACATGAACATGAATACATTGGTACAATATATCAAATATTATGAATCTCCTCCAGCTCCTCCAAAGCCGGACGCGAACCCAGTATGCAGCATGCATTTCCCCTCTGGATGGCCACGCTGAGGCACTGGAACATGAAAGTGGCTGCCCTTGGGTCCCTGGTGGTCTCGATGAGTCTGGAACCCAGTTCTTTAAGGAAACGTGTTGCATTTTTTCCCCATGATCCCAAGGTCTCTGATCCTACTGGGACAAATTGATACTGTTGGCTTATGTCCCTGTACTTGCCAATCTTGTACTCCTCCCTGTGGTCAGCAGCTCCTCCCTGTCGCCCAACACTGTGATGGATGTAGGTGTCAGCCACTGTCGACACACAGGTATAGTCCTATGCTAAGAGCTTCCCATTCTTCCAAGGATAGATGGTGATCCCGTCGGGGCAGTTTGCTGGGTTGTGGGTATTGTTGGCTGCTAGTGATCGGGGCTCTCGGCTGGGCATCCAGCTGTAGCAAGGGTTCTCTTTATGATGTCGTTGACTTCATTGTGTCTTGCATGCCAGCCCTTGGTTTTGGAACAGTTTAGATCATGTAGACCATATTGGTCGGCTTGCGCATCGCTGCAAATACACTTATATTCTGTGTGAATAGGGGCAGCTAGGCGCAGCGTGTTCTCATTGCCGAAATGGGAACTGTTTGGAGGAAGTCCACAGAGTGATGTTCACTCACAGCTAGGAGACGGGCGGTCTCCCTGTCTGATGTTACAGCCCTAAGCATGATGGCAAGCATCTTTTCAGTGATGGGGCCATCCCAACTTGACTGTTTGTAGGCCAGTTCTTCACTAGGTTTTGGTGTTGGAGCAGCAAAAGTCTCCCATTCAGTGATGGCACTGGTGTAGCTAGGGTCCTGTATTCCTGCTGAATCACTGAGGTTGTCTGGAAGAATTTGTTTTATTAACTCATTTGATGCTATGGAAGAGGATAAGAAAGCTGGTAGGGCAATCTGGGAGGATTTGCGTACTCCCAGCCCCCCAAGTCTAACTGGAAGTGAGGCTTGCAACCACTGTCCATCTTCGAGGGAAAGATTCAATACACTCTCTAGCATGGTCTTGAGGAGAGAGTCATATTCCTCGAGTTTCGGACTGATGAAGGCTGGGGAGCATCTCAGGAAGTAGGTAAGTTTTGGGATTGACAGGCACCTGGTGAGTAGGTAGAAGGCATCATGTGTATCAATGTCTTTCATCCTGCCTTCCATCGTCCTGAGGTCTGAATTTTTTTTTTCTAGGACCAGGTTGATGGCATTGGGCCCAAGAGGAGCACCGAGGAGAGTGCTGTTGGCTGGATCAATGGCTCGTGCTCCTGGTAAAACAGCACTAATGTTCTGGATCATCTGTCGATTGGTAGAAACTATTTGGTTTGGTTTAAAGATAGGCCCAGGCTCTCTCCCGTGTCTTTAATTTTCCTGATGTCCTATAGTAGAGATTCTGTAGTGCCAGCTAGGGTACCATCATCCAAGAACCAGATATTGAGCTCACTGGAGAGTGCTTCTGTGACTTCCTTGATGACCAGACAGAATAGAAAGGGGGCGAGAGGGTCTCCCTGTTGCACACCCTCACACGAGTCAATTTCTTGGTCCCCAAACAATAGTTTAGAAGCCACACTATAACACGATTCTATGAAGGGATAGAGGGAAGGGAAGTGTCTAGAAACTGCTTGGAGAGCAGCATCCCTTCTGACTGAGTTGAAAGCATTGGCAAAGTCCAATTTGATTAAGGCTTTTTCATTGGACATGTTGTTGATGTATACTCGTGCTGCATGGGCAGCTGCTTCACAGCCTTGTTGAACACCAAAACCGAGCTGAGTTGGTTTCAACATTGAGTCGTGCCGAATAGGTAAAATGTTGCGATTTTGGCTTAAATTGCAACACTCTTCTTGCCGAATAAGGCTAGCGAAAATTTGTGTTTGCAATAATTTCGCAAAAATCATTCTGAACCTAACGAAAAAAATATATTTCATCGTGTTTGTTTACTATTAAATTATTGTAAACTTATTCAAAATTTATTTAGTTGGATTAGGCTAAATTAAATTGTGTTTGTTATAATATGGTTAGGTAAGTTTTCTAAGATTTTTTTGGTACAAAATTATTAATTTTTACATTAACATAAATGAAAAAAAAATATCTTTTAACGTATAAGAGATAATTTTAGAAAGGACTTAATTTTAAATGAGTACATGCTAATTCACCAGTTTCACCTTTTCGGCACGATATACGTATATATATATATATATATATATATATATATATATATATATATATATATATATATATATATATATATATACCTCTGGTCACGACCATAATTCGTTCCAAAACTCTGGTCTTGACCCGAACCTAATTTTCCGATTTGATTGTATGTAAATAAGATTAATCCGTTCCAGACCCCTACAAATTGTATGTAAATATATTTTTTAAATATTTTTAAGGACAAAAATAGTTAATTATACCATAGAATGCACAGTGTAATAGTAAACTAAATGTAAGAACCTTGAATAACACTGAGAAAACCTTCGAACCGTTCGCTGTAAACATTTTTTTTTATTTTAAGATTTTTGCGTAATTATTGCATACACAAATTTTCGCTTGACTTATTCAGCAAGAAGAGCGTTGCTATTTAAGCCAAAATAGCAAGTTTTACCTTTTCGACATGAGGCAGGGTGACCCAAAAAGAAAGAAAATCCACAAAAAGAAAATACTTTCATCATCATTCAACACTTTCACCACACTCATACATAATCACTGTCTTTGCAGAAGCGCTCAGATACGACAGCTGAGAATTGTCCCTCCCAGCTGTCACTATCCCAGACCCCTCCTTTAAAGTGCAGGCATTGTACTTCCCATTTCCAGGACTCAAGTCCAACTAAATCAATTAACTGGTTTCCCTGAATCCATTCACAAAATATTACCCTGCTCACACTCCAACAGCTCGTCAGGTCCCAAAAACCATTCGTCTCCATTCACTCCAATCTAACACGCTCACACATGCTTGCTGGAAGTCCAAGCCTCTCGCCCACAAAACCTCCTTTACCCCCTCCCCCAATCTTTTCGAGGACGACCCCTACCCTGCCTTCCTTCCCCTACAGATTTATACGCTCTCCAAGTCATTCTACTTTGATCCATTCTCTCTAAATGACCAAACCACCTCAACAACCCCTCTTCAGCCCTCTGACAAATACTTTTAGTAACTCCACACCTCCTCCTAATTTCCACACTCCGAATTTTCTGCATAATATTTACACCACACATGGCCCTCAGACAGGATATCTCCACTGCCTCCAGCCACCTCCTCGCTGCAGCATTTACAACCCATGCTTCACACCCATATAAGAGTGTTGGTACCACTATACTTTCGTACATTCCCTTCTTTGCCTCCATGGATAACGTTTTTTGTCTCCACAGATACCTCAACGCACCACTCACCTTTTTTCCTTCATCAATTCTATGGTTAACCTCATCCTTCATAAACCCATCCGCTGACAAGTCAACTCCCAAATATCTGAAAACATTCACTTCTTCCATAATCTCTCTCTCCAATGTGATATCCAATTTTTCTTTATTTAAATCGTTTGATACCCTCATCACCTTACTGTTATCTATGTTCACTTTCAACTTTCTACCTTTATACACCATATATATATATATATATATATATATATATATATATATATATATATATATATATATATATATATATATATATATATATATATATATATATATATATAGTTATCATTTAACGTTAAAATATTCCGGCCAGAAGACTTGTTGCCTCTGGAGAGAATGTTTTAAAATTGCAATGATTTCCCCTCAAAAGTTTATTCTGAACAAATTCTTCCTAAAAATTTATGTCGGTTCCAGTCCATTGCATTTTATTTACGATAAGATATAAATTTACATTTTTTACAAAATTATTTCCTGCACGTTTCAAATAAAGTGTCGTTCCTGACGAATTTTAAAGAATATTCACTTAGATTGAGATATTCCATGGTAAAGCTTGCATTCTAAGATGCTTCTGCAGTTACGCTGTCACACTCAAATACTAACTAACTAGTACACTGGGAATCACATAAGACCTACCTAAATAAGCTATGTATTGTCAAGACTAGAGAGAGTCCATTAATTACCTTTCAATTCGTAAAGCATGAAAATAATACAGGAAGTAGATGTCATAAAGCAGTGAAAAGAGAAGAATTGCTGGGAATTAATTCTCAAGGGCTAGATCATAAGATAAGGTATTCTACAGCTGTATCAAAAGATAGCTAGCCTATAAGACCAAGTTATGAGGAAGCAAGGAGATGGTTTTCCAGATTTAACACCAGAGAGAGAGAGAGAGAGAGACAGAGGAAACTAAGACCAAAGAAAGTAGTCAGCAACCACAAAGCAAGTAAGACACCATTTTGTAAACTGAATTCAATAGCAATTCTACCTGGCAATGTGTTTATATTTGTTCCGAACGAAAACACAGAACGCAACATACATAGATTTGGGTGGAATACGTTTTATAAAACTGTGTTATGCCAGGGTGGGTTATTCAACACGTGGATCAATGAAGGGTTGACGGTTCATTCTTCCTACAGTCCAAAATTACGCAGTCCACCCATCTTTTTCATTTCTCATGCCTCACTTCTCTTACCTTGTCGAAAACTTAAGATATATAAAACACGATTTATCATTTCCAGCACTCTCTTACTGATTATCATCTCCATAACATTATATCCCACTCATGCCAGTGACAATGCCTTGAAACTTAATGTTACCTGCCTCTCCCTTTGCTTAAATATTAGGACTAAATCTGCTGTCTGTCTTCCACATCTCTGGCAGTTTTCCCATATCAATCGATTTATTGAAGACTTCGACTAGTGGTATCTTACTTGCTCAGTAGTTTCTTCACCTCTTCTTCGGTGCGTACTGTGTCCAGTACTCGTTGATGTCCTCTTTCTCTTTGACTTTCTGGCAATGTTCCAGAATATCTCCGTAAATCTTTTCTAAATCTCTTTGCAGACATCCTGATGATTTTTGTGAGTTTTTCTTCCGTATTCATAATTATTACCTGGTTCTTTACTGTTGTCTTCCTTCGAAGCTATTTTATTCTCAAATTGTTCCTTAGCTTCTCTTCTTACCCATTCATATCTGTTAATGACATTTTTGCTTGCTTCCCTGTATTTCTCTGTTCTTTGCTTTCTATATTTTTCATGCTCCTGCACTTTTAATATTAGCTTTTCACCTCAGGGTAAACTATGGACTCAATCTGCTTTTACCATTGATTCTTCTACTCCAGGGTGTTACAGACATAGGTACTGGTAGGTAGCCTGGGTGTTACAGACACAGGTACTGGCAGATGGCTTGTGGTACCTGGCCACAAAGTTATGCAGCCAGCAAAGAAACAAACACTAAATTAATCCAATAAAGTTAATTACAGAACATACAACTGACTTATTTCCAGTATGTACAATAAACGTAGCAGATACCATACAATGGGTTAAGTATTAAAAGAGAACAAGAATGAGTATGCTTACTGGTAGTGGCTCGTACACTTATGCAGAGACAAAGCGCAATATGTGTTAATAAGCTTGGAGACAGTGAGGGACTGACCTCCAGACCTGGCTGTATGTATAAAGTCAACTAGCCTGGAGCTCAACCTCTCATCCTGATTGGTTGACTTTTACATGTGGTAGTTTATCTTCGACGCAGGAGGAGACGTAGACATCTGTATTGGCAATAATGTACTGGGCTTTTGGCCGACTTTGGATGGAATGCAGGATGTGTAGTTGAGTGATGCACAATGAATAATTGTGATGCACTCGGTGAAAACAACACTGATTATGAGTTTTCCATCTTCACGGCACTTTCCATCGTTTCATTCATTGTCTTTTCTTCCAGTTTCCCTTCCCACTGCACTTCACCATAAACTGTCTCATGCCTGTGTAGTTTCCTCTTTTCTGAAGTCTGATTTCTTCCTATTTACTGCTCCTCAATATGCGTACTTCTGCAAGGTATTCGAAATTCAGTATTATATGGCTGCTATGGTTGCTAGCACCGAGAGGAATTTAATTTTCTTTTTTCCCCTTTATCCCCGATTTGCTTAGGTTGAACATCATGTTCAACTTTTCTGGTTCTTCTTCTCTGGAAGAGAGAGGCTGGACAGGCACCTAAAGTCAGTACCTGACCAGCCGGGCAGTGGTTCGTATGTCGGTTTACGTGCAGCTAACAGTAACAGCCTGGTTGATCAGTCTCTGATCCACCACGAGGCCTGGTCACAGACAAGACCGCGGGGGCGTTGATTCCCGAAACCCACTCCAGGTATACTCTCTCTCTCTCTCTCTCTCTCTCTCTCTCTCTCTCTCTCTCTCTCTCTCTCTCTCTCTCTCTTCTCTCTCTCTCTCTTTTGTTTCTCTGACTTACTGGCACATAAAATTTTCCATCATCTTAATGCTTTACATTTTCTGTGTCTCTTGTGACTCCAAATTCTGTTAGTCTGTTTACTTGTGGTTAATGTCTCCCATGATCAGTAGCATTATATTGTCCACGTGGGAGCTTCTACTTGTTTCCGCCATGGGGTGTCCACCATCTCATTATTGCTTTATTGGTCTCCTGTTTAGTGGTGGGTTATATATAACTGCTCTCACTACCTTGGGTCTCCCAATCCCTGAGTGTCACCACTACGTACTCATCAGACTGCTTCAAACCACTCTGATCATCGAAATCTGCTTTAAAGTAACATTTTAGCACATTTTTCTTATTTTTTTTAATGTCACATAATTTTAAAGATCTTATTCCTCTTTTTAAGTTTTCTCTGTGTAAGTGCTATGATGGCTGGGACTGCTCTGCTATTTTATCGTTCCAGTTATCACTCTTGTTTGTTATTCATGTGCGTCTGTGTATTATATTCTCAGATTCCTTTATCTTACTGTATTCCATTTTTCGGTTTCCTGGTTCTTGCTTATACGTCAGGAGGGTAGAAGGTGTGAAGGAAGGGAGAGGTGACTCCCAGGTGGAGTGTGGCTGTGGGAATGGTCTTGCACTGAACGAGGTCTGGACTGAGTACAAGCTACAGAGGACGGATGGTAGGGTATGTAAAAGCTTGAGCTAATGTTTGAGTACAGGTGATTGGGACTCAGAAAGGTTTACGTCCGGCTTTTCATGGTATGGTTCTAGAGGCTGAGATTTAATTATTGTCATCACATTCACACTGGTATTTGTCAGTGTTTTATTCCCTTCCTCAACTGTTCTCTCTTCTTTTCTCTCCCGACTGACGTACACATTCAGAGATCTCATCGTCTTCCTTAACCGTGGTATCCATCTCATTATACAATCTTCAAGAATTTCTGTGGCTAAGGTCAGATTACGTGGGCATATTTTATCCCTTGTGTTCCTTCAAATCCCCTTAAAATTAGGCACCTGCTTTACTTTGGCCTCTTCTTCTATCAGTTCCATGACGAATTTAGTCTTTTGTTCTTCCGCCATTCATGTCTCGATATTTTTGTCTTACCATCAGCCTCATAATGACTATGGATCATCGGTGACCCCTCTATTTCCTCTTTTAATTTTTCTTACATTCAGAATTGGTCTCCTTAGAGAACGTTAACAAAAGTCTTTCTTCGTGGCTACCATTAAAATCTCTCCTAGTCTATGCCCTCTCTCTTTAGATGCTTTTGTCCTTAATCATATTCATAGCCAACCTCCAATACTTTTTTCCCTTTTCCATTATCTCTTCCCCAACGTCTTCCATCTAAATCGAACCAACATCTGGATTTGCTACGTCTACATCTAATCTGTTTCCTCCTCTTAAGCTTGTCTTATAGATTCCTATTTCTTTACTCAACCAAGTGCAATACGTTCCCTCAATATAGCTTATGCAGATCATTGGGTGGAAAAGTGTGCTGGATCAGAATAAATGAATGACTGCAAATATGTGTGTGTGTGTGTGTGTGTGTGTGTGTGTACCACTAGGCAAGCTGTCTCTAACAGTAGTGAAGCGAATCTCCTGTTTACATTCAAGGTAAAAAGAAGACAGGACAATTCAGAAGAATGTAGGTAACTCAGGTAAAGTGTGTTATGTTTTCCTCTGGGCATGTGTTTACGTGTACTCACCTGGGTATGTCTGCAAGAATCGATTCACTGCTCCCGCCTCTGAACTCTTATTTATCAATGTGTGTGGGCGTTAGTGTATGTATGTGTGGGGGGGTAGGGTTAGTGTATGTGCCTGGGGGAGATGTGTATGAGTGTGGTTTTGGTCTCTCTATACCTTTAGGTCTTCCCATTGTTTCTGTTGCCCTTGGGTACGAACTTCTCTTCTGCCTCCTTGCATTTTGGGGTCACGCATTCCATCATTTCATTTACTGTCTTTTCCTCTAGTTCTCTTCCCCACTGCACCTCATGCAGGAATTGCCTCATGCCTATGTAGTTCCCTCTTTTAAGATTTGGTTTCTTCCTTCTTTGGTTGCTTTACTTCACTCTCCACTGTTAATTCTACAAAGTATTTGAAACCCAGGACAACGTGATCATTAGCGTCGAGGGGCCTCTCGTATGTAATATCTTCTGTCTGAACTGTTCAAGGTAAATATGAGGTCCAGCCTCGCTGGGTCATCCTATCTTCTCTCATTTTAGTGCATGAAGTTTTCCAGTACCGCCTCCAGCATCTTAGTCCTCCACGTTATTGGTCACCCATATGGATCCTTGTGGTTAAAATCCCCCATGATGAATAACTTTGCCCTGCCCATGTGGGTCCTTCTGGCCACTTCGGCAAGTGTGTCCACCATCACTCTGTTGCTCTTATCGTACTCTCTTGTTGGTCTCTCGCTGTTCAGTGGCGGGATGTACATCATTGCTATCACCACCTTGGGACTACCAGTCTTAAGTGTTCCTACTATGTGGTCATCCTCGTCCTCTCCATCCAGTCCTCTCAAAACTCCATTGACTTTTGATGAACAGCGCTCCTCCTCCTCCCCCTCTGTTCTCTCTATCTTTCCTCAGGATCTGATAGCCATGTGTGGGGCGTGTGTGGGAGCATTTGTGTGGGCGTGTGGGAGCATTTGTGTGGGCGTGTGTGAATTTGCTTGTGTTCGTATATTGAGTAGATTTACCTAGCTTATGGTGGAGCCACACTGTTTTCACAGTAATGCTTTGCTCAAAGAGAATTCTAAATGTCTTATGAACAACAGTTGACGCTACTAGCAAGCTGTCTCAGCATGTCTCCCTTGCAAGTCCTTGCGTAGTGATAGTCTTGGTTTGGTCTTAATGAGCAGTTCTTATTATTCCCGACCAGTGGTCTACCAGGTCAAGTCGGGTCATGGCAACCATGTGTAATTTTAACGAATAAAAGTGGTCTTGTGACCAGGTTGGTTGTTGTCTTGATGTGTTCTAATGTGTCACCTTGACGACAATGTTGACTGTGATCTTAAGAATTATCTCTAATGTGGTCTTGACTACCATGTCTGGTGCAGTGTGTTGTTCTGAACAACAAATTCTGATATGGACCACAACGTATGACATATTCTTGACAAGCATGACTCTCGTATCCTAAGATGATCTTGTCTTCTCTCCTCCCTCTCTTCTCCTGCTTCAACACGTTTTGTTTTGTTCGTCAGGAAACAGATATGACTCCTGAAATGTATACCTGATGGTATTGTATTCATTAAATATATTGATACCTGTCAGATTAAGCATCCGCTGGCTCTGACACCTCATTTAAAAAAGTAGTTTTACCATATGCTATTAGAATTTATTATAACAGATAATGAGTACAATGTTGTTCAATGGGTGCAATGCATTGCACTTAACACATACATTATATTTTATTTCTTGCTAAGCATGATTCTCTGACACTAACTCTTTTCTCTTTTGATTAATTAAACAAAAAGGTCAGCCGACCTATCCAAAAGAGTGAGCATTATTCTAGCTCTTCATATATATATATATATATATATATATATATATATATATATATATATATATATATATATATATATATATATATATATATATATATATACTATATATATATACTATATATATATACTATATATATATACTATATATATATATATATATATATATATATATATATATATATATATATATATATATATATATATATATATATATATTTATTTATTTATACAAAAACATTTTAATATCTTATAAAATAAATTTTGTAGTTCTTTATTTTTAAAATTTCTCATCCGGCATTCTTAAAAATTTACATTGTCAAAAGCGCTTCTCTATTTTCATAATAATTTTCCAGAAGTATATGCAGCTAAAAGTTTGACTGATTTTTTTTATGGATAATGTGATGCAAGTCTCCTGTTTGTATGCTAAACATTAAACAAAAATAGGACACAGGACAATAAAGAAGAATTGTGGTAATTTAGATAATGGGTGTGTTGGTATTTTCCTGTGGAGATGCGAGTGTATATAACTGTGCACTCTCCTAGTTTTGTTTTCAAGAGTTGAGTCACTGCTTCGGGACCCTCCTTTGAACTCTTATATACCAGTTTTTCTTTTTTTTATCCTGGACACCAGGGCCTAAATATACCTTCTGTTGAAGCTGTATTTAACATTTGTTTTTGTGCATCGGCTTAATGCTCTGAGACTGGGAATGTATTTCTTAGTGTTCCCATTTGCTTCAGGAGGCAACTATATTCTCTAGCGCCCTCTCCTCTGAATTTAAACAACCTGTTTTCATCCAGTCTAATTCACTGAGTAATTTGCATATCAAGATCGAATCTCTTTTCGTTCATTTCAATTGTTGTTCGGTTGATAGAATGAAAGAAGTGTTGGCGAGGGAGAGCACGTAGTGCTAGCCTTTAGTATGAACATCTGACCTTCATGCTTCACGAAGAAAGGCCACCAGTCTCCTGGTAGTTAAGACCATCAACAGCTCTCACGTCTGTGTGTATATCACGAGCATCGAATATATATTTGAGTAACCATGGAGAAAGTTCATTAGAACAGCATAAATTCTTCAAATTAAAGAACAAACTAACGTAAGATATATTTTTAACTACAAAAGTGTAATAAATAGTGGCTAGTGCTACAACCTACTCCAGCTGAATAGAACTGTATATTTTGTAATATAACTGATGCTCTGTTCAGAGGGACCTTAGTTGCAAACTGAAATTTGCAAACACTTATCTTGCCTTCAGTTTTATTTTCTCCTTAATGTCAGAGCTTTATATATAATGATATCAAAGCGTTGTTTTAAAGACACTCACAAAGAGAATAATATTGATAAACTGCTTAAGAAATCATATATCTACGATGGCAGTGTCATGTGTACACAAAAAAACACGTCAATTATTATTGTTGCTATTTTATTATTATTATTATTATTATTATTATTTTAATTATTATAATAATTGTTATTTGTAGCAGGATTATCCATTATTACTATTGTGTATTATTATTGTAAATAGAATGCTTATATCGCTGTCATTTCTGGTCATGGCTGCAATGTGACTATGAGGTGACATATTGGTATGTTATGTGTTATAATCTATGCACATTATGTGATAGCATATAGTTGTCATGTGATATGTCAGGTGGCCAGGGAAGAGTTGGTTGAATTCTAATTGCAACTTTTGCAAATGTCCATGTTCTAACCTTGACTTTAATTTAAGATTGTTCTATTCAAAAATGATCACACGGCAGATAGAGGATTACTTAAATTACGAACGATATTTAAGTTACATTCATCCTCTCTGTTCAATCATTAATTCAGTTATTATGCATTTATATGGTCTCAAATTTGGCTGAGGTGAGAGTGGATTGACAAATAAATCTTTCATGATATGTATTTACATAAGGTTAAAAGTAGAGGTTTCTGCATTTCTTCAGTAATCAGTAGTCACATAATGTATCTATGAGATGATTGGCTGCCTTAGTTTCCACTGGGCCGAGAGAGAGTTCTTGGATCAAGAGAAGAGAGACAAGCAGACTCCCTCATTCATTCACCCACTGACTCTCACATAGACACCCTCGAGCCACAGACAGGCACCGACAGGCAGTCAGGTACGATGCATTCATTCCATCTCCCTTGATAGGGGACAAAAATCAAGGCAGTATTAGGCCTAACTATTGTCTGTCTTATGATCTTCGAACACTTAAGACAAAGTGTTAGTCTTTTGTTTCCTGTTGTGGGCAGGCGATATTTTACTTCTTGTCTAAATACACTTCTGCTTATGCTTATGACAAGTAGTGGAATTAGATCAACCAAAAATGATCCCAAATGCATAAACAATAGATTAAAACATCTCATTGGTCAAAAGAGAGGCATATATAGGCGTATCAAGAGAGGGGATGGGCAGTTAAGAAATCAATGTATTCAGGAGAGAAGTAAAAAAGGGAATAAGAAAAGCTAAAAGCGATTATGAGGCTAAAGTGGCAAGACAAATCCACAAGGTTTCTTTCAGGTTTATCGAAGTAAGATTAATTTTAGTTTATATATATATATATATATATATATATATATATATATATATATATATATATATATATATATATATATATATATATATATATATATATATATATATATATATATATATATATATATATATATATATTTTAAATTTTATATATATATATATATATATATATATATATATATATAGTTGCCGATTAGGTAAAACTTGCGATTTTGGCTTAAATAGCAACGCTCACCTTGCCATATAAGACAAGTGAAAATTTGTGTATGCAATAATTTCGCCAAAATCATTCTGAACATAACGAAAAAAATATATTTCATTGTGTTTGTTTATTATTAAATTAATGTTAACGTATCTAAAATATATTTAGTTGGGTTAGGCTAAATTAAATTGCCCTTTTTGTAATAAGGTTAGGTAGGTTTTCAAAGTTTCTCTTGGTACAAAATTATAAATTCTTACATTAACATAAATGAAAAAAATATATCTTTAAACGTATAATAGAAAATTTTGGAAAGGACTTAATTTTAGATGAGTTCTTGCTAATTGACCAGTTTTACCTAATCGGCACGACATATATATATATATATATATATATCAATGATATGCAAAATAATTGATTTAATAAGAGATAAGACTACTTATTGCTTTATATAAACATTGCTACAAGCTCTGTCATAAAATCGACCAATGTTGAACACTTTTTGGCAAGTTCTTCGTCGTTGTAAAAGGTCCTAATAACAGCAGCAATTAGTTTCTCCACAGTTGAATAGTCCTGTTTCGCCATCCTGCTTTGGGTTATTGCCCATAGATTCTCGATTGGGTTGAGGTCAGGAGAGTTTCCAGGCCAATTTAGAACGTTTAGCTCACTCTCTTCGAAGAATGCCAGCATTTTTCTAGAAGTGTGGCATGGAGAAAGGTCCTGCTAGAAAATGCCTTCTCCATCAGGAAAGTCTCTATCCACAATTGGAAGCAAATGAGGATCGCTTTGTATCTATCAGTGTTCATCGTTCCCTCAACATTAACAAGCCGTCCGGAGGCTTTAGTTGTAAATCTACCCCAAAACATCTTCTTGGGTGGGTGATTTGGTGCTTGTTGAATATGTTCTTTCAAAATATGTTCGTCTTTGCTCCGTCTCACTACCACTGATCTGTTCCCATGTACTTCAAAATCGCACCGTAGCCGTTCTTCCTTCATATCAGCAGTCTATATAAATATAAAATATAAACTTCTTTGTGGAAACACATTGAGAAATAAACACTTCTCGGTGTGTATATTCTCTGTCTTGTTAACTGAGAGACCTCAATTTATCAGTAATCTATAACAAAACTATTGATTAAGCTTTTTATTCAATATACTCCTAAATCTTGCACTATAACATAAGTTTTTTTTTTTCAAACCTTTATTTATACTGTTCAGTTCAGAAACTCAGATATTTACTGCTAGGTGAACAAGATGCAGCAGGTGTAAGAGGACTTGCCTATACGCCTCGCCGTTCTTAATGGAGATATCAGTTATTCAGGTTCTGTACTTCCGCCGGAAAGATTAGTTACTGGCTCTGCTTTCTATTTATTTATTCTATGTCGTTATATTTCTTATGTTTTAAATAATTTCTCGGTTGAGTATATCATTTGATTTCAATATCTCAACTAGCCAATTGCCTGATTAGCCAGAGACTTGGCCTAAGTTAGGGACAGAGGTTCGAACCTGTACCCCCTCGTTGCCCTAGCTGACACACTCGGGTGGTCCAGCCTAACACAGTTCACACTTCCTTATTCATAGCAAATTATTTTTTTTTCTGAAACCTTCATTGGGCTAATTTATTGTTTTAATTAGTAGAAGACTTTATTCGGAGGACTAATAACCCAAGAAAATCCATGAAAGCCAGGCAGTGTGATTTACTTTCGTGTGGATATTTAGGTCCTCCAAACACGCGACTCAAAAGTCTTTTACTCCTTAGCATCTAATTGCTGCTATGTAAACGAGGTTTGCCAACATATCTCGCCCCGCTCAGGTTTTAGCCCGGGTTCTTTTCATTGTGAACCAATAGTTCTGCTGTCTCATCTACTCTGTTGTCTCATCATCTACGAGGTACTCTTTTGTCTCAAAAAAGTATTTACTATCATTAAGGTGATTACTATATCTATAATTGATCATTCTAAGGCCGATCTTCACAATAAATATTTTTTAAAGTTAAGGGTAAAAGGAGAGAGAGAGAGAGAGAGAGAGAGAGAGAGAGAGAGAGAGAGAGAGAGAGAGAGAGAGAGAGAGAGAGAGAGAGAGAGAGAGAGAGAGAGAGATCCGAGGTCGTGCAGACGCAAAGCCCACCAGCATCCCTCGCAGATCTTCCTCTCGTCTCTTTTCCTTCCTCCCAAAGAGCTTAACACCTCTCTTTGTGATGCTGCTTTATCTCCTTCATACCTGCTTGAGAAATTACCTCATCAAAGGGAGAATGGCTGCTTTGTATGGGGTGGCTTTCTCAAGCTCTGGAGGAGTAAGTCACCTAGCTTATCTCTTTGTTTATGATGTAAAGGATAATGAGTGTGCGTGTGTGGAATTGTACTCACCTATATGTGGTTGCAAGGGTCGATTCATAGCTCCTGGCCCCGCCTCTTCACTGGTTGATACTAAGTCACTCTCTCCCTGCTCCATGAGCTTTATCATACCTCTTCATAAAGCTATGTATGGAATTTGCCTCCACTACTTCACTCTCCAGATTATTCCACTTCCTGACAACTCTAAGGCTAAAGAAATACTTCGTAACATCCCTACGACTCATCTGGGTTTTCAACTTCCATTTGTGGCCCCTTGTTCCTGTATCCCATCTCTGAAAGATTCGAGCCCTTTCTACCTTGTCAATTCCTCTCAGTATTTTATACGTTGTTATTATGTCTCCCCTATCCCTCCTATCTTCTAGTGTCATCAGGTTGAGTTCCCTCAGTTCCGGGACTAATCTGGTTGCAAACTTTTGCACTTTCTTCAATTTCTTGACGTGTTTGACTAAGTGTGGGTTCCATTCTGGTGCTGCATACTCCAGTATGGGCCTGACGTACACGGTGTACAATGTCGTGAATGAATTCTTACTCAGATGTCGAAATGCTATTCTCAGGTTTGCCAAGCGCCTATATGCTGCAGCAGTTATTTAATTGATGTGTGCCTCAGGGGACATGTTCGTTATAATGCTTACCCCAAGATCCTTTTCTTTAAGTGACGTTTGCCGCCTTTGATCCCTAACCTGTACTCCGTCTGCGGTCCTTCCCCAATCTTCATGACTTTGCACTTATTGGGGTTAAACTCCAGGCTCCATGTGTCGGACCAGACTTGTAGTTTGTCCAGATCCCCTTGTAATCTCAGCTGATCCTCGCCCGCTTGTATTCTCCTCATCAGTTTCACCTCATTAGCGAACAGCGACAATTGTGAATCTATTCCTTCCATCATGTCATTCACATATACAAGAAACAGCACCGGACCTAGGAATGACCCTTGTGGAACTCCACTCGACACTTGCGTCCATTCTGATACTTCATCACGTACCAACACTCGTTGTTTCCGTCCTGTCAGGTATTCCCTAATACATTCCAGTACTTTCCCTACTATTCCAACCTGCTCCTCTAATTTTTGTACCAGTCTCTTGTGTGGTACTGTGTCTCGTCTGGACCCGGGCTGGACAACTGTCATTTCAGCAGAGCCTTCGACACTGGAGGGCTTCTACACAACGAGACGGGCAGCGAACAACAACTACACATTGGTTGTACCCTTCTCAAGAACATCATTTCATTTGAGACCATTCATTCCTAGAATATCCTGAGTTTGGAACATGTTCGCACAGCATAATGACATCGATGAAATCAAATCAGTTGATCAAATGGAATAGCTGGCCCGCAGATGGTTCCTACCTCATCCTATTCCTATTTGCATATGTCAACAAAAAATAAGACTTTCAAATGAGCTGAGGAAGGCAACAGTTCTTAGCTTGAAATTAAGGTATAGACTCGTAACCTAACCCTGTAATACCATTGTGTAAATAAAAATAGAGAGAGAGAGAGACAAAAATACAGAGATGCGCGCCCGCGTGTGCACGTCCACCTGCGCGTGTGCACTCCTCCTATGCGTGCTGGCGTGGAAGTGTTGTCTTCACCTGAGTGCTTTCCAAACACTCTGGCACACAATGGGTCTTATGGCAAAATTACATAGAATTATACTGCTGCATGAAACTATTTTGACAGACACCTAAATCAGCGACTCCTAGCAGACGACTCTACACTCACGACACTGATCAAAATATTTCTCGCTTTTTTTCTCACTTTATACGAAAGTTACACATGGAATGTGGTGCTTTGATATCCATGATAATACCTCATAAAAAAGATGGGGACGAAATTAATTTACTGTCTTGCAAACATAAGAAAGAAGAAGCACTGCAGCAGGCCTACTGGTCCATGCTAAGCAGATCCAAGTCACTTACTGGTCCAAGCTAGTCAGGTCCAATTCACACCCACCCACACCCACTCATGTATTTGTATAACCTATTTTTAAAACTACACAACGTTTTAGCTTCAACAACGCTACTCAGTAGTACAGGTCTCACGCAGGAGTTGATCCAAGGAATTTTTGATACCATTGAGTTTCTAGCATCAATCTGACTGCTACACTTTACTCAGGTAATGAAGAATGAGGAAACGTTTTGCCATCCAGTGGCCTCTTCAGTCCAATACAGAAAAGAACGGTGGAAGATCGAGAGAATGAGGTAATCAGTCCCTGAGCCTGGAGTCGATGTGCTTAGCTCATTAGAAGTTCAGTGATTCTATATTTATAGAATAATAATAATAATAATAAACAGTACAAAACTTCCATAGTAGAAATAAGTTTGCTGGCTGGAGTATAGCGTTGAAGGTTAAGTAATGCTTTTAATTAACTTTCTGCCTCACACTCGCCTGCTTCTGAGTTCCTGCCGGATTTCTTTTCTTTACACCCAGACACGTTTAATAGTGAACAAAATCTTATTCTCATGTGAGACAAAGAGTTTTTGTGAAAATTAGACACATTTGAAACATCTGGGTATCTCTATTGTAGACGTTTCGCCATCCAGTGGCTTTATCAATACAAAAATGAGGTAATCAGTCCCTCAACCTTGGAGTTGGTGAAGAGCACCGTAGCCTTAAAGACTCTTCACGACTCTTCAGACTCCGATACAGAGAAGAACACGATGCTCTTCACCAACTTTAAGACTGAGGGACTGATTACCCTTATCTTTTGTATACAGTTCTATTGTAATCCAATTATGTCCTTGAATTTGTATTGATAAAGCCACTGGTTGGCGAAACGTCTACAATAAGGAAACCCAGATGTTGCACACGTGGGGAGAGGGAAACATCAGAAGGAAATGTAAAAGGATGAGAGAGCATTATTTATCCTAATCTCACCTGCATTGACCCATAGCGTATATATTGCAAAGGAGAAAGTTACTAGTTTATAAAACCGACAAGTTGATGTATGAGGCACTTTTGCAACATTTGGGCTTCTTTATTGTGAAACATTTCGCCAGCCAGTGACTTCATCGGTCCGATACAGAGAAGTGTTTCATTCATCAACTTGTCGGTTCGGATTTCTAAATCATTTATATAATATCCATCAGACACAGCAATATCTTGGGATCTTGATTCAGGGAATTCTTCAACGCTTGTGGATTTTGTCCACCGGTGACGCCGCCTCCAGCTGCTTCACCTCACCTGTCTGCGGTATATACTATACTGTCCGCTTATATACTGTACTTTTATCTCGAGGGACTGATTACCTCAAACTCCTCATATTCCACCGCTCAACTTTGGACTGACGAAGCCAAGGGCTGGAGAAACATTTTCAGAATAAAAATACCTATATATTTCACAAGGGTCTCATTCGTCAACTTGTCGATTTTTCTAAACCATTTATGTAATACGATGAATAAAGACAAATAATTTTATTCACTTTGGAAATTCAGTGGAATTAGAGGATAAGGATAGCAACAGAGATAGTGGAGGAGCGTTGATGAGAAAGAAGAAGAGGGCTTTCTCACCCTATATTACACAAATATTCGTAGCGTTAGAAATAGGGTGGACGATTTCATATTATTGTAGATGAATGGTTCAGAGAACCGACAAGTTAATAAATTAGACACATGTGCAACACTTGGGTATCTTCATTGAGGAAACGTTTCGCTACACAGTGGCGAAACTCAAACTTCTTCTGATCCTAGGTCCAGTCTTGCTGGTTCATCCTCTCCTTTCTCTTTGGTTGTGTCCCTTATGTGTTTGTACATGAGGTTTTCCAGTACCACCTCCATCTTAGCCCTCCACGTTTCTGGGCCCCATGTGGCTCCAGGTTCTCCCAGTCATTTTCCTTGTGACTGAAGTCTCCCACAATAGGCAGCTTTGCCCAGCTCGCACGAGCCCTTCTGGTGACGCCTCTTTGATTCTTTCGTGCCACTCCTCACACTTATTCGTTATTCCATTAGCGTTGGTGTACCATACCTTCAGTTTCCTTTCCAAGCTGGCAGTGTGCTGTGGGATTCTACAGCATAGTGTTTGGTGGGGCTGTAAGTTTGGATTGTGATTTATGTTGGGATAGCGTGTTTGGCTGTGGGGTTCTGAGGGTAGTTCTGTGTGCGCTTGCACTTGTTGCTCTGCCCTGCTCTGGTTGTCCTCTGCTGACTCTGTCTTTATCTCTCTTCCTAACCCCTTTTGTTTCTGTGTCCTCTCCCTCAGCTGATGTCATTCTGTTCTTGTTCTGTCGCACTATAGGTACACCCTCTTGTTTGTTGATGATTTCTTAAGCCGTGGTTTCTCTTGCAGGATCCTGTTCCACACCGTTTTTGTCTTGAAAATCAGTTTGGCCAGCCGATTTCTCCCCTTCAAGTACCCCCCTATTCTCTTAAAATTTACTATCTCAGTCTGTCCTCCTCACTTATTTCTTTGATGATGTTTTCAATCTCCTGTTTTTCTTTCTGCCATCTTTCATTGTATGTCCTCCCTTCGCTCTCCTGGAGCCCATGAATAAACACTGACTTCTCCCACTCCTCCTCCCATTGCCTTTCTCTCTGTGTCTCTAGGTCCCATTTGTACATGACCATTGTCTCCCTTATTTTTTCCTGTAACTGTTGATGGCATGGTCATGCCTCTGCATGGGACCTGTCACCTTCTCTACCTTCTCCCCTTCACTTATTGCTATCCTTGCTCCCAACAGCTCTCCCCCTTCATTCCTCGGCTTTGCTTAGTGGACTGATAAGACCTTAACATAAGTCTTGTTTCCTTCCTTTCTGTTGGGCTCCTCGTTCAGTAGGAGTGTGCCAAGGCATCACGAGGGAGCCGAAGCCCACCCGTAATGCCATGGCAGCGAACACCGTAATTCCTCCACCAAACGGAAAGGATTTGTCATCAATTTTCCATCACTAAACATCATAGTGCTGTCAATAGCTCACTGGGAGACTTAGTTATATCATCCTGGAGGCTCGCTGTGTCTTCTATGGATGCCATACACATACAAATTCTAGCAGCAGTTGCAATGGATGAGTCGGTGTTATGGTTTATGTTCGTCTTTATATCTGATATGAAATAAGAAAGAAAAGTAGAGAGAATACAGTGCCTTGCAAACAGAATGTCACTGTAGCAGCCCTGTTTGGTTCTGTTTCTTAGGAGGTTTAAAAAATAAAGGTATACTGAAGTTGTTTGTTATTAATATTATATTTATAGGGCAGTAGTAGGCGTCAAACAACGCCCGGGGAATGGAAGGTAATCAGGTTTGATTGTGAGGTGAGGATAGCCCCGGTTCCTTAGATCAAGAGCCCCTTATCGACATTAAGCGAACCACTTGCAACAATGAGAGTGTGTGCAAGGATTTATGTTTCTGTTTGTTCGGTTTGATTCACAGCCGATGCTAAAAAAAACTCTTCTGTAGTTAATGAAGTTAGGCAGAGTTAGTCCCAGATTTTTTTTTATTTCTCGCTCTTGAAAAAAAAAAATATGCTAGAGTGTATCTGGAGTCAATTCGGTTGTTACCTGACTCACACCTTATAATTTCTCTATTGAGAGTTCACATTAATTTTATTATTACTCACGTTTATCAACCTGTCCATCATCATAATAATCATTATAGTGATAATCACTGCCATCATTATTATCATAATCATCTTCAGCATCATAATACGATCGTCATCATCTCCATCGCCATCCCATCAGTACTCTCTCATCGTCCTCGTTTCAGTCGAACAATGAAGTGCGCACTTCTCTTTTCCAGAGATCTTCCAAGACTTCAGCAGGTGTGAAGGCATGACCAACAGCGGCTGTGTCACCCCATTCTCACTCTCTCTTGTCGCCACAACTGCCATACTAGTCTCCAGTGTGGCCCTGGCTAACGGTAAGTATCTCACGGCTCATGAACACATCATGATCTTTTCTCAGTCTATACGCAACTTTCTTGCTCTAAGATTCCCTTCAATATCCTACGCATGAGTATTCATGCATGTTTTTCTCTGAAAATATTGTCAATTATACCGGTTCCTACCCTGTCGTGTTGTATCGGTGGAGTCAATACCGATCAATTACATATACAAGTTAGGAAAATCCGTTGGTTGCAGCCATGCTAGTCCTGGAACTAAAGTATCTGAACTAAGATTAAAAACTAATAGAGTTAAATGTTGCATCTCAGGAAGAGCGATGAGGCAGATATATAGTCACGATATACATGATACTTAGAAACAAAGATTATTTACCGTAGAAATGAGCCAGAACAAGGGGGTCATCAAAGGAAATTGCACACCCAGAATAGCTACGAAAATGTTATAAAGTAACTTTAGTGTAAACGTAGTAATATAATGTTGCAAGGTAGGTGAAGATATGGTAGGAAGTAGATGGGATAGTGATGAAAAGTATGTTGCTTTTATTTTTACACTAAAAGCTTGTTCTGCAACGTAAGTCTTTTCTTTACCACTTTTAGCAGTGCGGCATTTGGATCAAGATATGATAGAGAATAGGAAGTAAGCCATCACCTATGTAAATTGACTGTAAGTTGACTGAATCCGGCCGCCTCTGTGAATAATCCCACATGCACACCCGTCAGCATGTATGTTGGGGGACAGGAGAATGTGGCTGATGTTAAGTTCTTTTTAAGTACATAAAGGTAAATGCAAAATATCACACACACACACACACACACACACACACACACACACACACACACACACACACACACACGTGGCGAAGTATCAGAGTGGGCGCCGGTGACGAGTATGGTTCCACAGGGGTCAGTCCTAGGACCAGTGCTGTTTCTGGTATTTGTGAACGACATGACGGAAGGAATAGACTCCGAAGTGTCTCTGTTTGCAGATGATGTGAAGTTGATGAGAAGAATCCAATCCGACGAGGACCAGGCACAACTACAAAGGGATCTGGACAGGTTGCAAGCCTGGTCCAGCAATTGGCTCCTGGAGTTCAACCCCACCAAGTGCAAAGTCATGAAGATTGGGGAAGGGCAAAGAAGACCGCAGACGGAGTACAGTCTAGGGGGC
Organism: Cherax destructor; assembly: GCA_009830355.1. Lineage (NCBI taxonomy): Eukaryota > Metazoa > Arthropoda > Malacostraca > Decapoda > Parastacidae > Cherax > Cherax destructor. The sequence continues at coordinate 25,374 of WNWK01002006.1, read as the reverse complement.
CAGAGACTACAAACCTCACTCAAGGAAAAAGATCTTGGGGTGAGTATAACACCAGGTACATCTCCTGAGGCGCACATCAACCAAATAACTGCTGCAGCATATGGGCGCCTAGCAAACCTAAGAACGGCATTCCGACATCTTAACAAAGAATCGTTCAGGACCCTGTACACTGTGTACGTTAGGCCCATACTGGAGTATGCAGCGCCAGTTTGGAACCCACAGCTACCCAAGCACGTAAAGAAGCTAGAGAAAGTGCAAAGGTTTGCAACAAGACTAGTCCCGGAGCTAAGAGGTATGTCCTACGAGGAAAGGTTAAGGGAAATCGACCTGACGACACTGGAGGACAGGAGAGATAGGGGGGACATGATAACGACGTATAAGATACTGAGAGGAATTGACAAGGTGGACATAGACAGAATGTTCCAAAGATGGGACACAGCAACAAGGGGACACAGTTGGAAGTTGAAGACTCAGATGAATCACAGGGATGTTAGGAAGTATTTCTTCAGTCACAGAGTGGTCGGGAAGTGGAATAGTTTGGGAAGTGATATAGTGGAGGCAGGCTCCATACATAGCTTTAAGAAGAGGTATGATAAAGCTCATATAAAGCTCATGGCGCAGGGAGAGTGACCCAGTAGCGGCCAGTGAAGAGGCGGGGCCAGGAGCTATGTATCGACCCCTGCAACCACAACTAGGTGAGTACAACTAGGTGAGTACACACACCACACACACACACACACACACATACACACACGAGAGAGGGTGGGGTGGACTGCATTTTCTTGGGCTGCAAGAAGGCCCTTGACACAGTTCCTTACAAGAGTTTAGTACAAAAGCTGGAGAACCAGGGACGCATAACAGGAAGGTGCAGGAAAAGCACTGCAGTGGATCAGGGAATACTTGACACGAAGGAAACGAGTGATGATACGTGATGAGATGTCAGAGTGGGCATGTGTGTCAGAGTGGGGTTTCAAACGGGTCATTCCTAGCGCCGGTGCTGTTTCTTGTAGATGTGAAAGACATGACGGAAGTGACAGATTCAGAGGTGTCCCCTGTTTGCAGACGATGTGAAGCTAATGCGGAGAATTCAAAGCGGACAAGGACCAGGTAAGATTACAAAGAGATTTGGACAGGTTGTAATCCGGGTCCAACAATTGTCTCCTGGAGTTTAACCCCACCAGTATGGAACCCACACCTGGTAAAGCACGTTACGAACTTTCAGAAAGGCCTAAGGTTTGCAACGTGACTACTACTGTAGCTATGGGGGTATGTCCTACGAGGAGAAGTTAAGGAAACTCAGCCTGACGACACTGGAGGACAGGTCGGATAGGAAGGACATGATAACGACGTATAAAATGCTGAGAAGAATTGACAAGGTTTACAGGAACAGAATGTTTCAAAGATGGGACACATAAACAAGGGGCCACAACTGAAAGTTCAATACTCAGAAGAGTCACAGTTATGTCAGGCAGTATTTGCTTGGTACTAGAGATGTCAGGAAGTGGAGCAATCTGGAGAATGAAATAGTGGAGGCAGGATCCATACATAGCTTTAAGAAGAGGTACGACAAGGCTCTTAGAGCTTGGAAAGAATTGATCTAGTAACGACCAGAGAAGAGGTGGGGCCAGAAGCTGTGACTCGACCCGTGGAACCACAAATAGGTGAGGACATAGACACATCAGTATTGAGATTATCGACCACAAAAAAAAAATCCATGAATATTTTCACTTCACTCTGTAAACAAAGTTACATCCTATGCCTCTGAAAAATCACAGAGGCAGTGTATACTTTTTTATCCCCACCAGAGTCCGAATATTGGGCCATCCAACAACACTGATGTCCTTCCCGGACATGAGCACGTATATGTACACTTTCGGCTGCACATGAACATAAATATCCACCTGGACATGCACCTATTTGTGCACTAACCAATGCACGAATAAATACACGTAAGCGTAATGCTGCACGAACATATCCATGCACAAGTAAATTTACACATAATGCGCAGAAATACGTTGATATTCATAACCATGTACTCTCTGACATGTTGCACTAAATTCACGTCCCTACACCACCCAATACAAAAGTCTTTTTCACGTGCATCTGCCAGCTAACACACATGTATTTACGTACAAATACCTCCTGGCACAAATCAATGTTCAAACTGGGGGTAACGCCTACCACAAAGCAAATCCACGAACACGTATTTCAAGGACACATAATTCCGTGAACATGTACGTAACTTACACGTACACAGCTGAGCGAGTCACGTATCCATAACAGTGATTTAACGGTTGTTAGACAATGAAATTATTATAATCACTATTATTATTATTTTCAACGTACCGGCCGTCTCTCACCGAGGCAGAGTGACATAAAAAGAAAAATGAAAGTTTTTCTTGTTACATTTAGTAATTTATGCAGGATAAGGGTTCAACGGCCATACCACGTTGAACGCACCGCTTCTTGTCCGATCAGCGAAGTTAAGCAACGTAGGGTTTGGTTAGTACTTGGATGGGTGACCGCCTGGGAACACCAAATGCTGTTGGAATCTTAAGAGACCCCAATGTAAATAAGTCACTCTGTCTGACTTTTTTGGGTTATCCTAGATTCTTTACACATATGCTGCTATTTATGATAATCTATGTAACTGTATTTGGGTATACCTGAATGAACTTAATTACTTACTATCTCCTTGCTCCCGGCATTTTAGTCGTCTCTTACGACACGCATGGCTTACGGAGGAAGGATTCGTTTCCAGTTTCCCATGGCGATTATTATTATTATTATTATTATTATTATTATTATTATTATTATTATTATAAATAAAGCTCAAAAACGAAGCGATGATACAGCGCCTTAGGAATGAGAGGTTAACAAGACTGATATAATGAAGGGAAGGATAACCCAATTTTTTTTGGATCATTAGCCCTTCAGCAGGGTCTTCCTTGAAGGGTAACAAAGTGGTTCCTGCCCGGGGTAAAACAGAGCAATTTCTCTCCGTTCCAGGGAGACGAATGAACTATTAATAAAGCTAAATTATCTTCATTGGGAAACGCTAGCCTCTTAGAGGTTATACTGATAAATGGGAGATAATCAGGTTTCATCCAAGAGGGAATCTCCAATTCATTGGATGAAGAGCTCTTACTACCACCCTTGGAGGAAAATGTACTTAAAACCAGTGCGGCATGAGTCCCATCCGCGTTCATTCACTTTGTTCAAGTATGAATATTCAGCATATTTTTGCATCCAGATAGTCACAATTTGAACTGTTCTTCGACATTTTAGGCTACGTTGTTGCCAAAGGTACTACGGCCCTTTTTTAGTTTTATTTAATTGTATGAGGTTAATTAAATTTCCGTTTTTTTTTATTAATTTATGTATCCTAATCCAAAGTAACCTAAAATAAATTAAAAAAATAAATAAAGATAGACGATCGTAGTAACGTGAGGACGAGTGATAATATTTTTGGGGAAGAGCCAAAATCTAGAACGAATAAACTGAATAATATACTCTAATATATTTAACACAAAGCACTTAGCACTTCGCCAAGAAGGTTAAAGAAATGGCATCAATATACAAGAAATTCTTTTGTAATTTCAAATACTTTTCATGATATTCGAGTTACTGTTTTGAATTACATCTTGCACGTAGCCTCACCTTTGTCTCCATTACTCCGAAGGTATGTAAGCCTCTTGGGTATTTTATGAGTCCCATTTATCGTATGTTGGGATTACAAGATCTCCAGTTAGTCATGTATAAAACTTATGTCTATGCGGGGCAGACATGGTACACTTTTCTTGGTTAAAAGACAATAAGTGAAGAGAAACAATTTATTCACGACGTTTCGCTCTAAACACAGCTCTGTCAAATCAGCAAAGTGAAACATGGTATGTAAAGAAAGATTTACTCTGAAAATAGTGACTTTCTATCATAATTGTTGGCAAGTCTTGCCTCTCAAGCGATTTTGTTACACTTGACGTACCGAATGTTCAGAGAACAGCCTTGTCCTCCACACTACTTCCGCTATCATTAAAACTGTCATCACGAAGCAGTTTCATTTATGTATGCGATTATTTGCATCACAATACTTGAGCACTCGCTCGCATGCTCCCTCGCTCGCATGCTCATCGTTTTCGAGAAGTAATGTTTGCTGAAGCATCAACTGGAACAACAGTTTGTTAGAGCCGTCACCCACCACGTTTATTACTTTCAGAACAGACACGTAAATACTGCAAAACGTGTCCCGGGAAAGTATTGACGACTTTTAGAGTGTATGTTGCATGGTGTCAAGCCTCTCCCGCATCGCAATGATCGCAGTGTATCTTCTCATTTCTAAGCTATATAAAATGTAAGGGAAAAGGCGGCTATGTAAAATGTAAGGGGTAAGGCAGCTATATGAAATGTAAGAGGTAGGCAGCTATATAAAATGTAAGGGGTAAGGCAGCTGGGACTGATGGGATGAAGATAGAAATGTTAAAAGAACTTTGGGATGTAGTTTTGTCGAGGTTGGTGCTTTTATTTAATAAATGTATGGAAGAGGGTAAGGTACCTAGGGATTGGCAGAGAGCATGCATAGCTCCTTTGTTTAAAGGCAAAGGGGACAAAACAGAGTGCAAAAATTATAGGGAAGTAAGTCTATTGAATATACCCGATTAAGTGTAGGGTAGAGTTATTATTGAAAGAATTAAGGATAGCCGATGAACAAAGAGGCTTTAGGAAGGGTAGGAGGTGTGCAGACCAAGTGTTTAGAGTGAAACATATAGATGTTGCAAATGTAAGGAATATGAGGTAGGTTATTGAAAGCAGTGAAGAGTTTTTTACCAGGATAGTGAGGCTTAGGTTAGAGTATGTAGGAGAGAGGGAGATTATTTCCCAGTAAAAGTAGGCCTTAGACAAGGATGTGTGATGTCACCATGGTTGTTCAATGTATTTATAGATGGGGTTGGAAGAGAAGTGAATGCTTGGGTGTTGGCAAGAGGTGTGGGGTTAAAAGATAAAGAATCTAACACAAAGTGGGAATTGTCACAGTTGCTGTTTGCTGATGACACTGTGCATTTGGGAGATTCTGAAGAGAAGTCGCAGAGGTTTTGGTGGATGAGTTTGGTAGGGTATGTAAAAGAAGGATATTAAAAGTATATATAGGAAAGAGTAAGGTGATGAGGATAACAAAAAAAAAATAGGTGACGAAAGATTGAATATCAGATTGGAGGGAGAGAGTATGGAGGAGGTGAATGTATTCAGATATTTAGGAGTGGATGTGTCAGCAGATGGGTCTATGAAAGATGAGGTGAATCATAGAATTGATGAGGGGAAAAAGGTGAGTGGTGCACTGAGGAGTCTGTGGAGACAAAGAACTTTATCCATGGAACAAAGAGGGGAACAAATGAGAGTATAGTTATACCAACGCTCTTATATGGGAGTGAAGCATGGGTGGTGAATGTTGCAACAAGGAGAAGACTGGAGGCAGTGGAGATGTCGTGTCTGAGGTCAATGAGTTTTGTGAAATGAGTTTTGGAAATTAGGAGGAGGTGTGGGATTACCAAACCCATTATCGAGAGGGCTGAGGAGGGGCTGTTTAGGAGGTTCAGACATGTAGAGAGGATGGAACAAAATATAATGACTTCGAGAGTGTATATCTGTAGTGGAGGGAAGGCGGGGTAGGGGTGGGCCTAGGAAAGGTTGGAAAGAGGGGGTAAAGGTTTTGTGTGCGAGGGGCTTACACTTCCAGCAAGCATGCGTGAGCGTGTTAGGAGCGAATGGAGACAAGTGGTTTTTAGGACTTGACGTGCTGTTGGAGTGTGAGCAAGGTAACATTTATGAAGGGATTCAGGGAAATCGGCAGGCCGGATTTGAGTCCTGGAGATGGGAAGTACAGTGCCGGCACTCTGAAGGAGGGGTGTTAATGTTGCAGTTTTAGGCACTTAGATCACGCTTCTTCCCCAATCTCATGTTTGGTCTTAAAAACTGAGCCTCTAGTCATGTCTGCATGATTTTAGGCATTGGGGTGTTGCTGTGTGATTGGCTGATTAGATATTTGAGCTAACGCTCAGGTGCAAAAGTGTATCTAATCAAGCTGACACTTGATTGAACCCGGGCCCTCCGTGCGTGAAGCGAGAGCTTTAGCCACCAGGCCACCGGGGCTATGTGTGTGTGTGTACTCACCTATTTGTGTTTGCGGGGGTCGAGTCATAGATCCTGGCACAGCCTCTTCACTGATCGCTACTAGGTCCTCTCTCCCTGCTCCATGAGCTTTATCAAACCCCGTCTTAAAACTATGTATGGTTCCAGCATCCACAAAGTCAATAGCCAGACTATTCCACTTCCTGACAACTCTATGACTAAAGAAATATTTCCTAACATCCGCTTGACTCATCTGAGTCTTCAACTTCCAATTGTGACACCTTGTTTCTGTGTCCCATCTCTGGAACATCCTGTCTCTGTCCACCCTGTCAATTCCTCGTAGTATTTTATATGTTATTATCATGTCTTCCCTAACCCTCCTGTCCTCTCGTGTCGTCATGCCGTTAGGTGTGTGTGTGTGTGTGTGTGTGTGTGTACTCACCTAGTTGTGGTTGCAGGGGTCGAGTCATAGCTCCTGGCCCACGCCTCTTCACTGGCCGCTACTGGGTCACTCTCCCTGCGCCATGAGCTTTATCATACCTCTTCTTAAAGCTATGTACGGAGCCTGCCTCCACTACGTCACTTCCTAAACTATTCCACTTCCCGACCACTCTGTGACTGAAGAAATACTTCCTAACATCTGTGTGTGTGTGTGTGTGTGTGTGTGTGTACTCACCTATTTGTACTCACACATATGTGGTTGCAAGGGTCGAGTTATAGCTCCTGGCCCCGCCTCTTCACTGATGGCTACTAGGTCCTCTCTCTCCCTGCTCAATGAGCTTTATCAAACCTCGTTTTGAAACTATGGATGGTTCCTCCCTCCACTACGTCACTTGACAGACCATTCCACTTCCTGACTCTATGACCAAAGAAATATTTCCTAACATCCATTTGACTCATCTGAGTCTTCAACTTCCAATTGTGACCCCGTGTGTGTTAGTTACCATTTTGTCCTAGGCACATGTCGATTAGACACTAGGCCTGTTGTATGTGTGTGTGTGTGTGTGTGTGTGTGTGTGTGTGTGTGTGTGTGTGTGTGTGTGTGTGTAAGGAAACACTTCGAAATGTCTCCGCCCCGCCGGGAATTGAACCCGGGCCCTCCGTGCGTGAAGCGAGAGCTTTAGCCACCAGGCCACCGGGGCTGTGTGTGTGTGTGTGTGTGTGTGTGTACTCACCTAGTTGTGGTTGCAGGGGTCGATTCACAGGTCCTGGCCCCCCTCTTCACCTGGCCGCTACTCGGCCACTCTTCCCACTCTATGAGCTTTATCATACCTCTTCTTAAAGCTATGTATGGATCCTGCATCCACTACATCACTTCCCAGACTATTCCACTTCCTGACAATTCTGTGACTGAAGAAATACTTCCTAACATCCCTGTGATTCATCTGAGTCTTAAACTTCCAACTGTGTCCCCTCGTCGCTGTGTCCCACCTCTGGAACATTCTGTCTCTCTCCACCTTGTCGATTCCTCTTATTATTTTGTATGTCGTTATCATATCCTCTCTATCCCTCCTGTCTTCCAATGTCGTCAGGTCGATTTCACGTAACCTCTCCTCGTAGGCTAGGTGAGGGTTCCAAACTGGCGCTGCATACTCCAATATTGGCCCAAAGTACACAGTGTACAGGGTCCTGAATAACTCCTTATTAAGATGTCGGAATGCTGTTCTTAGGTTTGCCAGACGTCCGTATGCTGCAGCAGTTATTTGGTTGATGTGCGCCTCAGGAGATGTGCCCGGTGTTATACTCACCCCAAGATCCTTTTCCTTGAGTGAGGTTTGTAGTCTCTGGCCCCCTAGACTATACTCCGTCTGTGGCCTCCTTTGCCCTTCTCCAATCTTCAGGACTTTGCACTTGGTGGGCTTGAATTCCAGGAGCCAGTTGCTGGACCAGGCCTGCAGCCTGTCCAGATCCCTCTGTAGTTCTGCCTGGTCCTCTTCCGATTGAATTCTTCTCATCAACTTCACATCATCTGCAAACAGGGACACTTCGGAGTCTATTCCTTCTGTCATGTCGTTCACAAATACCAGAAACAGCTCCGGACCTAGGACTGATCCCTGTGGCACCCCGCTCGTTACAAGCGCCCACTCTGACACCTCGCCACGTACCATGACTCGCTGTTGTCTTCCTGACAGGTATTCCCTGATCCATTGTAGTGCCTTCCCTGTTATTCCTGCCTGGTTCTCCAGCTTTTGCACTAATCTCTTGTGTAGAACTGTGTCAAACGCCTTCTTACAGTCCAAGAAAATGCAATCTACCCACCCCTCTCTCTCTTGTCTTACTGCCGTCACCCTGTCATGTGTGTACTCACCTAATTGTACTCACCTAATTGTGGTTGCAGGGGTCGAGACTCAGCTCCTGGCCCCGCCTCTTCGCTGTCCGATACTGGGTCTCTGCTCTCCCTGCTCCATGAGCTTTATCATACCTCGTCTTAAAACTATGTGTGGTTCCTGCCTCCACTATATCTTTCTCTAGACTATTCCACTTCCTGACTACTCTGTGGCTGAAGAAATTCTTCCTAACATCCCTTTGACTCATCTGAGTCTTCAGCTTCCAGTTGTGTCTCCTTGTTTCTGTGTTCCCTCTCTGGAACATCCTGTCACTGTCTACCTTGTCGATTCCCCTCAGTATTTTGTATGTCGTTATCATGTCTCCTCTGAGACATGTGTGTGTGTGTGTGTGTGTGTGTTGTGTGTGTGTGTGTGTGTGCGTGTGCGTGAGTGCGTGTGGGTGTCTGGGTGTGTGTGTGTACGCGCCTAATTGTGGTTCCAGGGGTCGATTCATAGCTCCTGGCCCCGCCTCTTCACTGGTCGCTACTACGCCTCTCCCACCCTTTCCGTGAGCTTTATCACACTCTTCTTAAAGCGGTATGTGTGAGTGTATGTGTGTGTGTATATATACAAACATTTAATCTCGTGTCACCCTGTAAGATTCAAACATGCGATCCTCACATCTAAGCAATAACAAGAAAATATAACAACAACAACAATTCTGGAGAAATTGGGTAAGTTTTCAGATAGTGGTAGTGTGGAGGCACCTGCTATGCCTCCACACTACCACTCTCTGAAAACTTGCCCTACTTTCCTTGTTGCTGCCTTTGCAACATTGCATAGCTCCCGATGACGCACTGAGAAGTGTGAAAGTACTTGGACTAAAGATTTCCACCCCCCTTCCCCCGTGGCTTGACTTGCATTGTTAAGATCGCCTGTCTGCGACTGTTTTGCATATAAGCGTCCTGATGGAGCCACCATGCTACCCTGGAAGGATGGTAAGCAGATTGCTTGGGACTACACCTGTGCTGCCACATTGGCAGACACCTACCTGCCACACTCCTTAGCCGAAGGGGGTGGAGCTGCCAGCCACAGGGAGACCCAGAAGACCCGCAAATATGAAGACCTTCCTCTTGCTATAACTTCATCCCAATAGGTCGGAGACCCATGGAGCATGGGGCAAGTGTGCTCTAAAGTTTCTCAAGGAGCTGGGTGGAAAACTCATCATAGAAACCAAGGACCACAGGGCGACCAGCTTCCTGTTTCAGAGACTCAGTGTTGCGATCCAGAGGGGAAATGCCTGCAGTATTCTGGGCACGCGGCCCACTGCCGGGGAGTTGGACGAAGTATTTGACATGTAGCTCTGAGTTGTTATCTATGTTGTTTTACTCCCCATTGTATTTTGTATTTTGTCTTGAAATAAAGTTTGTATAAAAAAAAGATGGGGTAGTAGGGGAATTGGAATATTCAAATGGCTTCAGAAAGAAATCTAAATATTCTTCCTTGAAGTCTTTTATCCACTTCTCCGAGGCAATGGGTCCCACAATTGACACTAGAGGTGGACCCCAAAATATATATATATATATATATATATATATATATATATATATATATATATATATATATATATATATATATATATCCACCTGCTTTTATCACTTCTGTCTTGATCCCATCAATTCCAGCAGCTTTTACCCACTTTCATTGTACCCATAGCCTCACGTACCTTCCCCACACTCACTTCCGGCTCTTCGTCACTCTTAAAAGATGTTATACCTCTCTGGCCTGCACGAAATCACAGCTTCCCTATCTTAACCAAGTTCCTCAAAATACTCCCTCCAATCTCCCGATTTCTCCAACTCCCCATCTAATAACATTCCTCTTCTCTTTTTAAAAGTCAAATCCATTCGTTCCCTGGGCTTTCTCAACTTATTAATCTCACTCCAAAACTTTTTCTTATTATTAGCAAAATTTGTTCAGAGCATCTCATCCACTCTCTCATTGGTCTCCTTTTATATTCCTTTACCATTCTTTTAACCTCTTGTTTTCTGTCCATATACTCCTCCCTCCTTATTCCACTTCTGCTTTGTAAAAACTTCTCATATGCTAAATTTCTCTCTTAATACTCTGATCATTATTTGTGTTTGTGGTGGCAGATTGGTTTGGCATAGTGTAGAACTCAGTACTATATTATCTTTTATTTTATATTAAACGTACGGTACAAACCTACAGTACAATATTTTCCTTAAGACGCAATTCGGTATTTTAAAGTACGACAAAGAAAAATATCGTACCGTACCGAACTACCAGCCTTAGTGAAATCTGCCATTAGATTTTGGAACTAGTGAAATTTCTTAGCGCCTGGTGATAGAGGACAGGACATGTAGCGTGACACAAGGGAAAACATGGTAAAATCTGGTGGCATTCCCATTACCAAAAGTAAAGATGGAAAATAAGGACACGAGGAAGATTACTTGCACTTTCGCTCAGGTAAATGAGCTTATAATGCACTTGTTTTCGTTTAAGATATATTAGATGGATTTAGACTCGGAATGTACGTTGATATTATGGAAGCAGTTTTTTTTTTTTCAGATAAAACACATCGGCTAGGTACACATTTCAATTCGTTAATGTTAGATGCTGCTGATAGAATTTTAGTTTACGCTTACGAAATTTACGAAAACTTTGACTTTTCGATTTGTTTAAATTAGATATTTTGAAACATGTTTTCAAACAAAATAATAAAAAAAATTCAAATGTGTTTTCTTGTTACTAATTATAAAAGAACACATTAATCTGTGTCAAGGCAGAGCCGGATTAAAATTTTGTAGGTACAGGTACCGTGAGACCCCAAGTGATATTATCAAAAGAAAAAAAAAGTTTGAGAAATATTAAATTTATTTTTGAAGGTTAACCACAATTAAAATTCAAACATTTGCTTTGTGCAATTTCTTGGAAACAAATTTCTCCAAAACACCAGTAAATTGTAATTTGAGAAAATCTCTGGAGGCCCTCCAGCTGACGGAGGCTCCTGGGTTACAGCCCCTGGAGACCCTCCAGCTGACGGAGGCCCCTGGGTTGCAGCCCCTTAAGACTATTCCTTAATCCGGATCCGGTCACAGGTTATGTTCAATGTTTGTTTATCTCTTTCTGCATTTCATTTTTGACACAAATTTGTAGTTGAATTCTTCATAGTTATCCCACAAGGTAACTGGTTCAGTATTTTATCACACAAAGGAATTAATTTTCAAATTGTTTGTCTTCATTTTACTGCAAAGCTGAAGCAAAAAGAAATATTTAAACTCTGTGATGAAAATATAGCCAAATGTACTATGCGTATTTTAAATCAATGTCTGTGTGTGTGTGTGTGTGTACTCACCTAGTTGTGGTTGCAAGGGTCGAGTCACAGCTCCTGGCCCCGCCTCTTCACTGGTCGCTGCTAGGTCACTCTTCCTGCACCATGAGCTTTATCATACCTCTTCTTAAAGTTATGTATGGATCCTGCCTCCACTACGTCACTTCCCATATTATTCCACTTCCTGACAACTCTGTGACTGAAAAAAATACTTCCTAACATCCCCTGTCCCACCTCTGGAACATCCTGTCTGTCCACATTGTGTGTGTGTGTGTGTGTGTGTGTGTGTGTGTGTGTGTGTGTGTGCGTGTTTGCGTGTGTATACTCACCTATTTGTGGTTGCAGGGGTCGATATATAGCTCCTGGTATCGCCTCTTCACCGATCGCTACTAGGTCCTCTCTCCCTGCTCCATGAACTTTATCATACCTCGTCTTAAAACTATGAATGGTTCCTGCCTCCACTACGTCACTTGCCAGACTGTTCCACTTCCTGACTACTCTATAACTTAAGAAATACCTCCTAACATCTCTGACTTATCTGAGTCTTCAGTTTCCAATTGTGACCCCTTGTTTCTGTGTTCCCTCTCTGGAACATCCTGTCACTATCTACCTTGTCGATTCCCCGTAGTATTTTGTATGTCGTTATCATGTCTCCTCTAACCCTTCTGTCCTCCAGTGTTGTCAGGGCGATTTCCTAACCTTTTCGTAGGACATTCCTGAGCTCTGGAACTAACTTGTCGCAAACTTTGCACTTTCCTAATTTCTTGGCGTGCTTGACCTGGTGTGGGTTCTAGACTGGTGCTGAATACTCTAGTATGGGCCTGACGTACACGGTGTACAGTGTCTTGAACGATTCCTTATTAAGGTATGGGAACGCTAATCTTAGGTTTGCCTCGCCCATATGCTGCCCCGTTATCTGGTTGATGTGTGCTTCCGGAGACGTGCTTGGTTATACTCACCCCAAGGTCTTTCTCCTTTAACGAGGTTTGTAGCCTTTGTCCACCTAGCCAGTACTCTGTCTGCGGTCTTCTTTGCCCTTCCCCGATCTTCATGACTTTGCATTTAGCGGGATTAAATTCGAGAAGCCAGTTGCTGGACCAGGTGTCCAGCATGTCCAGATCTCTTTGAAGTCCTGCCTGGTCCTCATCCGATTTGATTCTCCTCATTAATTTCACATCAACTGCGAACAGAGACACTTCTGAGTCTATCCCTTCGACATGTGTGTGTATGTGTGTGAGTGTATGTGTGTGACTGTGTGTATTTGTGTGTGTGACATGCTTCCTTAAATCAGCTAGCCTTACAGTTTCTGTTCAAGTTTCGTCGACATTAAAAGGTTTCCTTCCACGGTTAGAATTTATTTGTCCTTGAAGCAAAAGACTCATGTTGTCTATTGTCTAATTGTGGGGCCCAGTTCCTGGACCCATTATGTACCTCTGTAATCCTTTGACTACCGTCCACAGGATGGGTATGGGGTGCATAATAAAGATATTAAACTACTGTCTAATGCTCATCTCTCTACAAAAATTAAAGAAGGTAAAATTATCGACTTTGACACAATGTGAAAATACAATTTCCTAAGACTTCGGGAAAAGCACGTAATTATAGTAATATATTTTTTCTTTAAGGTACTTGTTTCGACTTCAATATCGTAACTTAAATAAAAAGGTCCTGGCTCCTAAATGGCTACTCAATCTGCTGTCTAGGGCCATTTAAATTACACTGAAAAAACACAGCAACTCTTGGGCCAGGATACACTTATATGTTAAACAATATTAATTATTATATGAGGAAGGACATTAAAACTCGCCTATACAAAAATATAGCAAAATATTAAAGTAACTTTATATACAACTTATAACCTACTACAAAAACACCACACTCCAGTTTACATTAGCTCACTGCTACTAGTGAAGAAAAAAAACAGGAAGGCTCCATGACCCTCCTCCCTATCCTGCAGGCTACTTAGTCTACAGTTAGTGTTAAATGCTCTCCAAAATACAGGCCATTGCACACACTAGGGCCTTACAAATAAACATGAGAGAACTTCAAAACTAATAAAATAATCGTATACACTAAAACTTACCGAAATTACCTACTCACACTACCGCCCAAACACGGTGACTTCTCCCCGTCACCACCCGTCTCATACTAACTCTCCACCTCATCTGCTCCTGTCCTGGCCACTCCCTGACTGACAGGAGTAAAACGCGTCCGGATTCAGAAAATACCGAACTTATTATTATTTTATATATAAATTTTACTGCAGCACATTGCGTAATAGTACTGTACTGTAAAAATAAATATAAAGCATTGTACGAAATTTCTGCTCAGTAATTCTGACCGAGGCAGATCATTCCGATGTGATCCTGGTCATTAGTTAAACTCAGCTCTGTGCAGTACTTGTTTATTGGAAAAATTCTCTCTGATTTCATTGGGATGGGGAAATACGTGTACTCTGTAAAATTTAATATTTAAGAGCTTTTTGGAAAATCTATTTTGAGAGGTCTGACTTGGCTGTTTGTGACGGTGTATACAATATACGACTGTAATATTTACTGCCTCCGCTGACATTAATGGCTACTGCCACAGCTGACGTTGATGTTTACTGTCACCACGGACATTGACTGATACTGCCACCGCTTACGTTGATAGACACTGTCACTGTTAATATTGATGGCTAACTGCCACTGCTGAAGCTGATGTCTACTGCCACCACTGACGTTGATGTTTGCTGCCACCAATGATGTTGATGGCTACTGCCACCACTGGTGTTGATGGATACTGCCACCACTGACGTTGATGTTTGCTGCCACCAATGATGTTGATGGCTACTGCCACCACTGACGTTGATGGCTACTGCCACCACTGACGTTGATGGCTACTGCCACCACTGACGTTGATGGCTACTGCCACCACTGACGTTGATGGCTACTGCCACCACTGACGTTGATGGCTACTGCCTTCGCTAGCCATCAGCTTCAATGAATACTGCCACGGCTCATAGTCTACTGCATGGCAACATTAAGCTAGGCCACACATACACATACACACACACACACAGAGCTTCTGACGTTGTGAAGCAATTCAAACTTTAGTCATTTGTGGACACCGCTTGTGGCGGGTCACTGCTGCCGAATTGTTGTTCCTGTGGTCACAGCTGCAAAAGTCACTGAAGTGATGTCTACAAGAGTTACTGTTGTCACTGTTTCAAGAATCACTGATCACAGCTGCAACTGTGGCTGTGATCATGGGTTTAAAGTCACTGCAATCCTTTAGACATGACTGCGTGTGTCACGTCATCACTGCTCTAAGAGTCAGTGTAATCACAATACTCTGTCTTCCACTTAGGTTCAATTTATTTTGGTGTACGACTAGAATAATTTCCATTAGTACTTTTAAGCATCAAATAGTGTTAAGCCCCTTCACCTCGGGGGCCTGAATGGTTGGTAACCTTTGGAACTTTAAGAGGATTTCTTCGTCCTTTACTATTATGAACACAAGTACAGGAAGAAATTTCTCTTGTAAGTAAGTTTATTCAGGTATACACAAATACAGTTACATAGATTATCATACATAGCAGCATATGTGTAGATAACCTAGGATAACCCAAATAAGTCAAATAACGTGACTTATTTCCATCGGGGTCCTTTTAATACCTTATTATTATACTATGAAGGAGATAATATCATATTATTATACTATAAAGGAGATATACTTGGAATAAGGTAAAATGAGTTATGTATTTATATTTACATGTGTGTTAGCTAAAAAAAAAAAAAAAAATCATTCTCCTCCCTTTCTGTTCCTACATTCATTAGGCACCTTTTGGCTCTCTTCTTGAAATGGTTCATGCTATGACTGTTTTGACATATGACATGAGGTCGTAAATCAGATAAGGAACACTCTTCACGCACATGAAGGCAAACAACGAGGGTAGTTTATTAGTAAGCACATATTCCCTCCACCGTTGTTTACCATGTTTACAAAATGCAATAGAGTAACAGGATGTTAATGAGAGAGAGAGAGCAAAGTGATTTCACTAACTATAGTTGGCTTTTTATCTCATACATAATAGAGCAGTATGTATGTACTAGGCGACCCTCAGTGAGTAGATGAATAAACCTGACAGGATCAGCGTGGCCGACGCCCCGTTGCAGCCTCGCCTGACCTGTCAGTTTGGCTGGTAGAGGGGAATGCAAAAAGTGGTTCTGTGATGAAAGTTGAATAACTTACAACATATTCAGCTCACGTTCTGCTGGCGTAGCATACTTTAAGATGAGTGTAGCATACTCTCAGATGGGTCTGTCGTATGTCGCGTATGGCTCTTAAAAGCAATTTTTAAGCTTGCTAGTCGTGTATTTGATACTGTGATTCGGTTGACGTGTGACTCCACAGTATCTGAGGTTGCTTTCTCCCATCCTTTTCTATCACATGCATTCTGTCCCTTATTTTATTTTCGTGACTTTGCAACTAAAGGGACTGTACACCATTAGCCATTTGTTTGACAATGTTTGCAGCCTCTTTATATATTCCTGTTAGGTATTAGCGTTCTCTTCTCTTCAAAATCTTATCATATACGAATCAATTTCTTCAGAAGGTAATCTAAATATATCAGGTATAATATGGATCCTAATAGTATCCCTTGAGGGACTACAAGGTCACTCAAGGAACAGAATTAACTCATCACCAACACAGGGTCAAAAATCAGTAGTTAGACTGTTGGGTTTAGTCCTGACTCTTTCTCTTCTCCTTCAGTTCTTCCTCTCACCGGCTATTCTTCGTCTGTCCCCACTTCCCCCTCGCCCCTAGTGGGTCCTTACCTGTGAGTCTGAACTGAACTGAACCAACACAGGTTCTCTGTTAATTTCCCTCTTTTGTGTCTGATATTCCCTGAGCCACTAAATCATTTTTTTACCCCTGCTTATTCTTGTTGCTGTTGATATTTTCTGGAATATATATATATATATATATATATATATATATATATATATATATATATATATATATATATATATATATATATATATATATATATATATCAACTCATCTCTCTTTCTTGATCATCCTGAGTCTCTCATGACGCTCAAGTAGGTTCATGAGGCGAGAACTGCAATCTGTGAATCCAGGCCGGTTTAATGACATTCTTTCTCCAGATGTTTTTAATACATTAAATAATTCCCATGTTAATGTGGGAATACTTCATGTTCGCATTTCTCGTTATACAGAGGCACAGCATTTTTTTGTTTTCCAGTGCGTTTTGTATTCACTGCTATATTATTTATGAACTGCCGCTCTGATCCTCTTGAAACTCTTGCATATTCGTTCTATCCTTTCTCTTTTTGCCTGTGCTCTATCGTTATTCGTGCTACGTACTTTTTCTGTGCCCTTGTCAGGTACAATTCCTGCTGTGGCCAGCCAGAACTTTTTTGTGGGACATTCTATCATATCTTCAGAGGATTTACCTTTCAGTTCCCTAACCCATTATATTCCAGCTAAGATGACTTTTATTGCTACTGAGTTTCTTTTCCGTATTCTGACTTGCTAGTTGTCTCTTTTTTTCATATTTTTCTCCAGTCTTTACTTTAAAAATCATAGTTTAGCATCATATTTTCATTGACTTCTGAGGATATTTCATAGTTTATTTTTATATATAATTCATTCAGTGTAAATTCTAAATCTTATCCGGCCTCATCTGTTATTTTTATGGTCTCTATGATATTCTTGTTCCTAATTATCCCATGAATTCCTTCATTGGCTTCACTTATCTATCCATCTCCTTGCTTTCACAGACGTTCTCTCTGTGAGGTATCCCTTATACACAATTTTCCGAATATGAATCATAGTCGTGGCTTTGTTTCTGAAGATGTCTTCCTTTATCATTACATTGTCAATACTCCAAACTTCAAAACACTCGTCTTTTGACCTGATTTTTATCTTCTTCTTACCTCTTCTCCTTTCTTATATTTTCTTTGCCTTTCTTGTCTTCTGCCTAGGTGGGTTCAGTCCTATGAGGCTTTATTCCAGTGTGATTAGGTCCTACCCTCATGGGTCATTAGTTCTCCTGCAGCGCTCCTCTTTTCTCTTGTTCTTAGACAACCTTCACTGCTATTATTTCTCTTTGCCCCCCTTTCCCCAATTCCCTCATACATAATATATTGTCTCCTGTCACTAACACAGTCCTTCCCACAGCAACCCCGTAACAACTTCTCACCACTGTCAACAAATGTTCTCATGCCACAACCACCTGTCCCACCTGCCGTAGAAAAGAGATTTATAGTAGCAGAAGATAGGTAACGTACCCACATCATAAATCATGAACAAAAAGGCACAATACCGTGACTGGCACAATACACAAAAAACAAATACAGCAGAGTGAGCAGTTACAGCCTTCACATCTTGTAAGGTGAGCGAGGTATGTAATAAACCTATCATGAAGCGCAAATGATAAACATTTTCCTGATTAATCAATCTGATGAGAATATTATGAGCTCAATGTGCATATAATGGTCAGTTATAAGGGAAATTATATATATTATATTTTTAACACACTGGCCGTCTGCCACAGGCGCGTCGATACCGCAGTTCAGCAGTTCAGATGCTCCCCCAATTTCAGTATTTCGACACCTCCTTTAGAATGTATGCATTGTACTTCCGACCTTCAAGACTCAAGTCCTGCCAACCGGAAATTTAATTTTTATAGTTACTCCTGCATCCAACCTAGTACTCCTCATATATATGATTTTCGCTCACCACGAGGCAGGGCCAAAACTACATGGGTTCGAATCCTCGGCTAGTCGCAGTGTTGTTATTGATATATATATATATATATATATATATATATATATATATATATATATATATATATATATATATATATATATATATATATATATATATAATATATATATATATATATATATATATATATATATATATATATATATATATATATATATATATATATATATATATATATATATATATATGTCATGCCGATTAGGTAAAACTGGTCAATTAGCAAGAACTCATCTAAAATTAAGTCCTTTTCTAAAATTTTCTCTTATACGTTTAAAGATATATTTTTTTCAATTATGTTAATGTAAGAATTTATAATTTTGTACCAAGAGAAACTTTGAAAACCTACCTAACCTTATTACAACAAGCGCAATTTAATTTAGCCTAACCCAACTAAATATATTTTAGATACGTTAACATTAATTTAATAATAAACAAACACAATGAAATATATTTTTTTCGTTATGTTCAGAATGATTTTGGCGAAATTATTGCATACACAAATTTTCACTTGTCTTATATGGCAAGATGAGCGTTGCTATTTAAGCCAAAATCGCAAGTTTTACCTCTTCCACTGAAGTAGGGCGACACCACGAAATAGAAGAAACGAATATCCTTCTTTTCACTTTTAGTAATTTACACATAAGAAAACGGTTACTAGCCCCTTGCTTCCAGCATGTTAGTCCTCTCTTACGACACGCATGGCTTACTGAGGAAGGATTCTTCTCACCTTCCCCATGGAGAAAGAGAGAGGAGCGCGGGTACGCACTCATATGTATGAACAATGAACAAACAGGACATCAGAGTTCACGGTATTTTTCGATCTCCAACCGAGGAAATCATCAGTATTACAAGTATGATGTAAAAAGCACATAATCGATCAGGTAATCTCACTGACTCAAGACTGGCGCCGCAATCCATCATTCTTCTCCATGATATGAGACATTTTATACACTATTTGCTGTCACGAAAGCAAACACTGGTGTAACAAACACTGGTGTAACAAACACTGGTGTAACAAACACTGGTGTAACAAACACTGGTGTAACAAACACTGGTGTAACAAACACTGGTGTAACAAACACTGGTGTAACAAACACTGGTGTAACAAACACTGGTGTAACAAACACTGGTGTAACAAACACTGGTGTAACAAACACTGGTGTAACAAACACTGGTGTAACAAACACTGGTGTAACAAACACTGCTCTCTGGCAAAATCGAACCCACAGGAAGACAAAAAATCAGCAGTGGTAGCTTTTTTCAACCTCACAGTCACAATCTCTTCAGCAATAAGAAATAGGTACTAGAAAAGGTAACATTCAGAACAACCACTGTGAAAAAATAGTGAAATTCCAAATAGGTCCTTGATAATGTGAGAAGTCACGCATGCGCTTGGAATTTCACTATTTTTTTCACAGTGGTTGTTCTGCATATTGTTATATCACCTATTTACCGTGATCTTATTGCATTAAAAGGTAACATATATAGATTACATTACTGAGTCGAGTAAGGTGGAGGTACTCTTCAGAGGAACAAGTTCCTTCAAGACAGGGTAAGCTAAAGCGTCGAGTTTTCACTAGCCTTGTGAGGTGTGTAATTTTAATTAATACAATCTGATGCTGTACGAATCTTTCTCATTTAAGCATAAAGTTTATTTTAAAATAAGTAGCAGAAGTGGGAAATGTGAATAGGTAATTTGGAGTGATCAGTCCCCCAGCCTTTGTAGGATGGGTTCATTCCTTGTTAAATGTAAATTAGATTCCTTATATACTGTAGACAGATGGAACTAGCATTACAGGTGAGTGAGGTCCATCTGTGGAAGTAGGTAGAAGAATGATCTGAACTAAGATTCCAAGATGTTGCTGTGTCTGACAAGTATTATATCAGTGGTATATAGAAACCAGAGGCATTTATCAGTTTAATACAGGGAAAGCAGAGGCGTGCGACCAGACCTTATATACTGGAGCGAAAGTGAGTTGTAGCAGCTGGAGGTGACGTTATGGGTGAGCATGGCCAACCAGTGGAAGCACGACACACCCAATACTTGTTGAGCGAAGGAGTTGTAGAAATCTTTCCCTGTTCCAAGATACCATAGTGTTGCAGTGCTAGACAAGTACCACAAATTATAGTAATCTATACTAACTAAAGATATCCAAGTGTGGTACATGTGTTTTATTCATCAACTTGTAGGTATTTATATACCATCAATAATATGAAAAGGAACTTTACTGAGTGAATAGCTTTAACTTACCCACAAGGAAACTTAGTTAATATTAAAGCGTTCTTTCCTAAGGTTCCCACTGAAGAAACTAATCGTTCTTAGAAAATTCGTACTAAATCAAACAACAAATTTATTTAATTACTGAGACTGTGCGTTACCGACAACATCTTAAGAGTACCTAAAATTTTTGGACAGGCCAACCTACGGTTTTGCAATCGGAAAGCCTTAAATCCTCTAACCCTTGATTGTGTATTAAATACTTCGAGACTAAATTATTTCCATAGGCACTATTTCCTGATCTAATTTATTTGAGATTTGTAGATATCTGAGTACGGCGAGAACGGCAACATATTGAGACCTTAGATTAATGAAATAATCTGCATCTTTCAATCAAATTCAGAGGCAAACTATCTCTACCTGACGTCCTGAGTATCCGGATGATGGTGCTAATACAACAGTTTAGAGAAAAACTTAAATACCATGTATAATGTACTTCTTAGATCTTATCTTTTCTGTTTAATTTTCAAGTTTAATTGGTAAGATATATGTAAAAAAAATGTACAAGATATATTGAATGATCTAGAGTACCCATAGTAGTTCATTTTTGCATTCTCATTTTGTTGCCAGAGGTTTTATTATGTATTTCAAACTTGCAATTTTTTAAGACCTAAAAAAGACCTATGTCAGGCTTCAGCCCACACACTGGCAATAGCATCCATTTCTTCAGACCTCACTTCTCGCAAATGAAGGAAAATCACGGTTTCCATCCTTTTTTTGAGAGTCCTGAGGATATGCAGCCTAGACTCCTTGAACATGTGGAAGAATCAATCAGAAAACGGCTCTCCAAACTCAGCTATCCAGATTTTTTCATACAAGAAGTGTTTAGGAAAGCCAAGAAAAACTTCTTTAAAAATTGACAATTCAACGACAACAACAAAAAAGAAAACAACAAGACAGAAAAAATTAGTAATGTTGTCCATCAAAGTATTTCCGATAAAAAACTCACTTTCTACCTATACCAGGATATGGAGAATTCCCACCACACAATCCCCTGGGACGCCTCCAACATCACTTACAAAATGGAAGATCCATACAAGCGGAAATCGATTGCAGCAACACTAATTGAACCCTTACCAAACTTTAAGCTTTGAAAAGGAAATTTCAAACCGGATGTGACAACCAAATATGCACTAAAACATTACTTATGTACAGTTCACGACGTTTATTGAAGGAAACGTTTTGCCACGAGTTCATTTTTTCATTTCAATACAAAGATAACTACGAAAGAGTGTATATACAGGCAATATACGAGAAGGTAGTAAAAGCAGTAGTGGTAGTAGTACAACTGTGGTGAGGTGGGTTTGAGAAGGACCTGTCAGCCTCACGTTACAGCGGTCTCCAAAATAGGGTATATCTTGTTAAATTAGACACATATGCAACACTTGGGTATATTTATTGAGGAAACGTTTCGCCACACAGTGGCTTCATCAGTCCAATACAAAGAAGAAAGTAATAATAAGAGGAGGAGTTTGAGGTAATCAGTCCCTCGGCCTGGAGTCGATGTGTTCAGTCCATCAATCTTAAAGTAAATACAACATAAGGCAAATAGAAGTTGCTTATATACTGTAGACAGGTGAGATGAAGCCACTGTGTGGCGAAACGTTTCCTCCATAAAGATACCCAAGTGTTGCATATGTGTCTAATATAACAACTTGTCGGTTCTCTGAATCATTCATCTACAGGGTATATCTTGTTGATGAATGATTTTAATATGCTGTTGTGTAACTACCGAACTTTTGACAGATTGTGTTACTGACTGCAATTAGTGCAGCCTCTATACACTTTCGACGTCGTAACCTTCCTCCTTAATGACTAACCTGTACTCAGCGAACTTCGTAAGGTGTCCAGATTTGTCTCTGTGTTGGAAACAAACACTTCTACGATAATCACGTTCTTGTGCCCACCGTTCCTAATATCCAGAGATCTTGCTGTCTCCTCTGCATGTCTTGTCACATCTCCCACGTGTTATGATATATAACTAAAATATTGTTTAGTGATACCGACAAGATGTGGAAGAAGACACGTATGTACAGTTCAGGACATTTATTAGATAAAGAATTCGATATAGTTTACTTGGATTTCAGTAAGGCCTTCGATAGAGTACCTCACAAGAGACTCTTAAGAAAGGTGGCAGCTCATGGTATAGGAGGTAAAGTTCTAGCATGGATAGAGGCATGGCTTACCAATAGAAAGCAGAGAGTTTCCATTAATGGGGTCAAATCTGAATGGGGATTTGTCACCAGTGGCGTTCCACAAGGATCAGTTTTGGGCCCATTGTTGTTCATAATTTACATAAATGACCTTGATGAAGGAATTGCAAGTGACATGAGTAAATTTGCTGATGATACAAAAATAGGCCGTATAATTCATTCTGAGGAGGATACCAATGAACTCCAGGAGGATTTGGATAAATTAATGTCTTGGTCTGAAAAGTGGCAGATGAAGTTCAATGTGGACAAGTGTAAGGTGCTTGTCGTTGGTAATGAAAATATCCCTCGAATTTATAAACTAGGTGAAGTTGAGCTTGATCATACAGAATGTGAAAAAGACTTGGGAGTCATGGTAAGCAGAAATCTAAAGCCAAGACAACAGTGCCTAAGTGTGCCAATAAGGCTAACAGATTACTAGGATTTATTTCAAGAAGTATAAGCAACAGAAGTCCAAAAGTTATTTTACAGCTCTATACATCACTAGTGAGACCTCATTTGGATTATGCAGCTCAGTTTTGGTCTCCTTACTACAGGATGGATATAGATTCATTGGAGAACATACAAAGAAGAATGACTAAAATGATTTACAGTATAAGAAATCTCCCGTATGAAGATAGACTTAGAGCATTGAATCTCCACTCTCTGGAGAGACGTAGAATGAGGGAGATATCATCGAGGTGTACAAGTGGATGATGGGCATAAACAAAGGAGATATTAATAAAATACTGAGGATATCGAACCAAGTAATAACCAGAAATAACGGATTTAAATTGGATAAATTTAGATTTAGAAAGGACATAGGCAAGTACTGGTTTTCGAACAGAGTTGTAGATGCGTGGAACAATCTTCCGAGTAGGGTGATAGAGGCTAGGACCTTGGGTGGCTTTAAAAAGAGATTGGACAAATATATGAGTGGGAGGGGCTGGGTTTGATTAGTGTCGTGAGTACAGGAGTAAATTCTTAGGTAGTGGTGGTTTTGATAAGGACCTGCCTTGTATGGGCCAGTAGGCCTTCTGCAGTGTTCCTCCATTCTTATGTTCTTATGTTTAAACGTTTCGCCCCTAGTGACTTCTTCAGGACGAGAGGTATCGTTGCTGAAGAAGCCACTAGTGGCTTCTACAGGACGAGTGGTATCAGGGCTGAAGAAGCCACTAGTGACTTCTACAGGACGAGAGGTATCAGGGCTGAAGAAGCCACTAGTGACTTCTACAGGACGAGAGGTATCAGGGCTGAAGAAGCCACTAGTGGCTTCTACAGGACGAGAGGTATCAGGGCTGGAGAAGCCACTAGTGGCTTCTACAGGACGAGAGGTATCAGGGCTGAAGAAGCCACTAGTGACTTCTACAGGACGAGAGGTATCAGGGCTGAAGAAGCCACTAGTGGCTTCTACAGGACGAGAGGTGGACCTGACTTAACTCAGTGGTGGACCTGACTTAACTCAGTGGTGGACCTGACTTAACTCAGTGGTGGACCTGACTTAACTGTGGTGGACCTGACTTAACTCAGTGAAGACGTGTCTTGTGTGCTCTCTGTCAATCTCTTCAAACAGGAGTAGTGTTCTCTTCAAACAGGAGTAGTGTTTTCTCTTCAAACAGGAGTAGTGTCTGATATGTGGAAGATGGCTAATGTAATTCCTATTTTTAAAGCAGGGGACAAGTCACTACCGTCAAACTACCGCCCAATAAGCCTGACCTCAATTGTAGGCAAATTACTAGAGTCAATTATAGCTGATATTATTAGAAGCCATCTAGATAACCATAATTTGATTAATGATACCCAGCATGGATTCACGAGGGGCCGTTCCTGCCTATCTAATTTATTAACCTTCTTCAGTAAAGCTTTTGAGGCTGTTGATCACGATAAAGAATTCGATATTATTTATTTAGACTTTAGTAAGGCTTTTGATAGAGTACCGCACCAGAGACTGTTAAAGAAAGTGGCAGCTCATGGCATTGGGGGAAAAGTGCTGTCATGGATCGAGTCATGGCTCACCAATAGGAAGCAGAGTGTGCATAAATGGGGTTAAATCCGAATGGGGACTTGTAACAAGTGGTGTTCCACAGGGATCAGTCTTAGGCCCATTGTTATTTATAATATATATCAATGACCTTGATGAGGGAATTACTAGTGATATGAGCAAATTCGCCGACGACACGAAGATAGGTAGGATAATTGATTCAAACATAGATGTCATAGAACTTCAGGAAGATTTAGACAAACTTAATTCGTGGTCAGAAAAGTGGCAGATGCAGTTCAATGTAGATAAATGCAAGGTTCTGAAGCTCGGGAGTGTCCATAACCCAAGCACTTATAAGTTAAATAACGTAGAACTTAGCCATA
>WNWK01002005.1:223445-236316 GCA_009830355.1 Cherax destructor | reverse complement strand
CTATTACCCTCGGCTAGCATATTTACGGCTGAATTGTATGCCATTCTTGTGGCACTTATCCGTATTGCATCTATGCCTGAGTCACCATTTGTGGTCGTTTCAGACTCCTTAGTGCTTTACAGGCTATCCGTAAAATTGATACACCTCACCCCTAGTTCTTCGTATCCACCTTTGGTTACGCCGTATCTTTAGCAAGCATAAAGATATTGTCTTTTGTTGGGTCCCTGGTCATGTTGACGTACAGGGCAATGAACAGGCAGACACTGCTGCGCGGTCAGCAGTACATGACCTTCCAGTTTCATATAGAGGTGTTCCTTTTACGGACTATTTTGCGGTCATTGCTACCCACCTTCGCACCCGTTGGCAACAACGCTGGTCTGACCTGCTGAATAACAAACTTCATTCTATTAAACCGGTTATAGGTTTCTGGCCTTCTTCTTGTCACCAATGTCGAGGTTGGGAGACTACACTCTCCCGTCTTCGCATCGGCCACACTCGTCTTACTCACGGGTATCTCATGGAGAGGCTCCCTGCCCCTCTCTGTGAGCATTGTCAGGTTCCAGTGTCTGTTCGACATATCCTGTTGGACTGCCCACTCTATCAACGAGCGCGCAGAATTTACCTCCAACGACGTCTTCGCTCTGCGGCCCTTTCTTTACCTTCCCTTCTTGCAGATGGACCCTCCTTTAATCCTGACTCTCTCATTGACTTTTTGACAGAAACTGACTTACTACACAAACTCTGAAGGTTATACCTCTAGCACCTCCCTCAGTCCCTTCTACCTCGATCTTTTGCTACCCTCTATCCCTGCACTATCCACCGTCATCTTGCACTCCATACCCTACTAATCATCCATCTCCCTCTTACAACCCACTCTCCCTGCATCCTACAATAACCTGCAGCGCTGTATAACCCCTGTGGTTTAGCGCTTCTATTTGATTATAATAATAATAATAATCTAGGCTTTATACACTAGGCTCTATACTCTAGGTTTTTTTTTACACTAGGCTCTATACTCTAGGCTTTATACACTAGGTTCTATACTCTAGGCTTTATACACTAGGGCTGTATAACCCCTGTGGTTTAGCGCTTCTATTTGATTATAATAATAATAATTTATACACTAGGCTCTATACTCTAGGCTTTATACACTAGGCTCTATACTCTAGGCTTTATACACTAGGCTCTATACTCTAGGCTTTATACACTAGGCTCTATACTCTAGGCTTTATACACTAGGCTCTATACTCTAGGCTTTATACACTAGGCTCTATACTCTAGGCTTTATACACTAGGCTCTATACACTAGGCTCTATACTCTAGGCTTTATACACTAGGCTCTATACTCTATACTTTAGGCTCTATACTCTAGGCTTTATACACTAGGCTCTATACTCTAGGCTTTATACACTAGGCTCTATACTCTAGGCTTTATACACTAGGCTCTATACTCTAGGCTCTATACACTAGGCTATATACTCTAGGCTTTATACACTAGGCTCTATACTCTGGCTTTATACACTAGGCTCTATACTGCTATAGGCTTTATACTAGCTTTATACACTGGCTCTATACTCTAGGCTTTATACACTAGGCTCTATACTACTGGCTTATACACTAGGCTTATCCCTTCTCTAGGCTTTATACACTAGGCTCTATACTCTAGGCTTTATACACTAGACTCTATGTTCTATACTTTAGGCTCTATAGACTAGGCTATATACTCTAGGCTTTACACACTAGGCTCTATACTCTAGGCTTTATAAACTAGGCTCTATACTCTAGGCTTTATACACTAGGCTCTATATTCTAGGCTTTATACACTAGGCTCTACACTCTAGGCTTTATATACTAGGCTCTATAATCTAGGCTTTATATACTAGGCTCTATAATCTAGGCTTTATACACTAGGATCTATACTCTAGGCTTTATATACTAGGCTCTATACCTAGGGCTACACTAGGCTCTATGCTTTATACTAGGCTTATAACTAGGCTCTATATCTAGGCTTTATACACTAGGCTCTATCCTAGCTTATACTAGCTCTATATCTGGCTTTATACACTAGGCTCTATATGGCTAGGCTTTATACACTAGGCTCTATATCTAGGCTTTATACACTAGGCTCTATATGCTAGGCTTTATACACTAGGCTCTATATGCTGGCTTTATACACTAGGCTCTATACTGGCTTTATACACTAGGCTCTATACCTAGGTTTAACTGGCTTTATACACTAGGCATCACTAGGTCTATGCTCTAGGCTATACTAGGCTCTATACACTAGGCTTTATACACTAGGCTCTATATGCTAGGCTTTATACACTAGGCTCTATATGCTAGGCTTTATACACTAGGCTCTATATGCTAGGCTTTATACACTAGGCTCTATATGCTAGGCTTTATACACTAGGCTCTATATGCTAGGCTTTATACACTAGGCTCTATATGCTAGGCTTTATACACTAGGCTCTATATGCTGGCTTTATACACTAGGCTCTATACGCTAGGCTTTATACACTAGGCTCTATATGCTGGCTTTATACACTAGGCTCTATATGCTGGCTTTATACACTAGGCTCTATAGCTAGCTTTATACACTAGGCTCTATAGCTGGGCTTTATACACTAGGCTCTATATACTGGCTCTATATCTGGGCTTTATACACTAGGCTCTATACGGCTAATGGCTCTATACCTAGGCTTATCACTGGCTCTATACGCTAGGCTTTATACACTAGGCTCTATACGCTAGGCTTTATACACTAGGCTCTATACGCTAGGCTTTATACACTAGGCTCTATACGCTAGGCTTTATACACTAGGCTCTATACCTGTACACTAGGCTCTATGCTCTGTACACTAGGCTCTATACTCTAGGTTCTATACACTAAGCTCTATATACCTTTGAAGAGTTTCGAGAGTTTATCTACTCTCTGAGCCCGGCCATGGGCCAGGCTCATCTGGTGCTTGCCTGGTCAACCAGGCTGTTGCTGCTGGAGGCCCGCTGACCCACATATCCATCACAGCCTGGTTGATCTGGCACCCGATGAAGATACTTGTCCAGTTTCCTCTTGAAGGCTTCTACACTGGTTCCCGCCGTGTTTCGGATATCTTCTGGTAAGATGTTGAATAGTCTGGGACCCCGGATGTTAATACAGTGCTCCCGTATTGTCCCCACCGCACCCCTGCTCCTCACTGGGTTTATTTTACACTTTCTCCCATATCTCTCACTCCAGTATGTTGTTATGGCAGTGTGCAGATTTGGGACCAGGCCCTCAAGTACTTTCCAGGTATATATTATCTCTCTCTCCTCCGCTCCAATGAGTACATGTTCAAGACTTGAAGGCGTTCCCAATAATTTAGATGTTTCAATGGCTCAATGTGAGCCGTAAACGATCTCTGAATTTGTTCCAGCTCTGCTATTTCTCCTGCCCTGAACGGGGCCGTCAGCACTGAGCAGTATTCTAAGTGGGGGAGCACTAGCGATTTGAAGAGTGTCACCATCGGCATTATTTTCCTTGTTTTGAAAGTTCTCAATACCCACCCCGTCATCTTCCTGGCTGTCGTGATTTTTGTCTTGTTATGGTCTTTAAAAGACAGATCAGCAGACATAATTATTCCCAAGTCCTTTACGTGTTCCTTTCGTTCTATGTGGTGACCCTCTTGCGTTTTGTATATAGTGTTCCTTTTGAGTTCATTTTTTCCGTACCTAAGCAGCTGAAACTTATCACCATTGAACGTCATGTTCTCCACTGCCCATTGGAATTATTATTATAATCAAATAGAAGCACTAAACCACAGGGGTTATACAGCTGCCCATTGGAAGACCCTGCTTATGTCCTGTAATTTTTCAGTGTCCTCTACCGTAGTGACTTTCATGCTTATTTTATGCTAGGCTTTATACACTAGGCTCTATACTCTAGGCTCTACAATCTAGACTCATCCACGTACCGCTGTGTGTAGAGCTTTATCAGAATGTATCAGTGTGTAGCTGGTATAGGATTCTTGATCTAATGAACTGGCGTTATTCTCCCTTTCCTTGGATCAAATCCACCTACCATTCCCCAGGTGCTACATGACCCTTATGGGTTTAGCACTTAATGAAAGTCTCGGCTATATTTTTAAAAGATTACTTCCTGTCTGTAGTCTATTATGGGGGAGCATTAAACCCACAGGAATTATACAGTACCTGAGGGAAGTGGGGGGGGGATAGAAGGTATTCAGGCTCAATTCAGGGAACTGAAGTACATATCCAATTCCCTAGATCAAGAGCCCCTCACCAACATCAAGGAACCTTCCTTCAGGGGGTGTAGTCTGATGCAGACTACTGTATATAGCCTCTCGTTTAACAACGGAGTTTCGTTCCTAAGACCACGTCAGTAAACGAATGCGTCATTAAGGAGCATACTATAATGGTAGTGGGTTTGTGTCAACCATCTTTGATATTGTTTTGTCACCTTTGCACCATTTATAACATTTCTGGTATATTTTTAAATGTTTATACAGCAGTGTACTGTATATGTAATAAACAGAATAGAGGAAATAAGCTCTAATATACATTTAGGTATGAATACTGATCAGACAGCCCGTCATAAGTCCAAGTGAGGAGAGGCTGTATTATATATGCCTACCTTCAAGCAGCTGCTGCTACCCTCCACTTCTTTGGCTCAAAATTTACTTCCTATTCCCAAGACAATATATGATCCTTATGGGTATTATAATCATAACTAAGCGTTAAACCCACAAGGGTCATACAGCGCTGATTATGGGTAACCTCATAATTAGGATCATACAGCGCTTATTATGAGTAACTTCCTCATAATAATTATAATAAGTAAGCATTAAACCCACAAGGGTCATGCAGCACTGTCCTCTTATTGCAAACCACCACTACAGGGTCAGCCTTGTCAAAGGCCAAGTGTAAGATCTTGGATATTGCAGAAGGCAGGTAAATACAGTATACTTGAAGTGTTTTATTAATACCACGTTAAAACATCGTTTACTTCTTTGGATCAAACCTGATTATCTCCCAGTCCAAGTGTTACATAACCTACTGGTTTAATTCTTAATTATTTTTATTATATTTAGCACTTTACCTCTAAATATTATTTTTATATCTGTGAATGCTCATTGATGTCACATCATACAAATGTTCTTTTCAACATATTGGCTTGTGGGTTTAGCACTCAGTTATGATTATAATAATAATCAATACATTGACAGTCTCCCATAAAAGTAGGAAGACCCAAAAAAGAAGAAACATTTTCACTGTCAATTATTCAATCGCTCTTCCCTGGAGCGCACTGATAAAACAGTTCCAACATGACCCCTTGATCTGCAGCATCTCCCCCCACCTCCCTCAGAGTGCAGACACCGTACCCCCACATCCAGGACACGAGTCTATAACTGGACAACAAACACAAATGTGTTTCCTCAGAAAAATGGCCAGTGCATTTAAAAAAATTCATTCCCATAAAAATCAAGGACAATTTAAACCAAATTTGCACACACACACTATTATATTAATAATGGTAAACATGTCACCCGAAGACCAAAAATTTAAGAACATTTTAACAAATCCTCCCACTTTTCAGCAAAGCTAGTCAAAACTGGAGTCCTATTGTAAGAGATAAAATAATTTTTAAAATAGAATTCTGCAAAACCTTAAATTATAACAAACGAGCTTAAAAGTATTTAATAAAGTGCCAAGAGAGATCAACACCTGAATACGGGAACAAATGCCATGACTGGTAAAAGATACGAGGAATATGGCTTCCAGTTGTACGTCTTCTGCTTAACGAAGCATTTTAATATTTAGAAAACTTATCTAAAATTTCCCTTTATAGGAATTATTTACATCACTGTTTACAAGTTATCAAAATACACTCCTAGTGAAAAGGGAAAGGGGTCAAATTTTCTCAGATATATGGCAAACTATCTTTAAGCATTATAATGAATATGAGACCAATTTATACATAAAATAAAAGTAATTATCTGGAGAATTTAGAAAATTTCAGTAAAATAGCATTATGATGATAGGCTTTTGGGGTTAGTAGACTGCAAAGGTTCATAAGGAGCTTAAATTAATATCAATCATCATAGGTTTTTGCAGCAGCTCTATTGTCGCGATTCTTGTTGCGGGCCATCTGTCTGGCTTTACTGGCCGGAGATTCACGGTTGGGTTTCTTCTGACCACGGCGCGCTAAAGCTGCCATATTGCGATCCAACTGCATAGGTGGGGGACCAAGGCTGAACACGTCACGTACCTGATGATAAAAGTATAAACTTTTAAAATCCCAAAGACCATTATACTGAACTTATTTGTAAAGCAAAACATTTAAATACAAGGAATTTTTGTAATACCCAATCAATTATGTAATACTTGTTGGTCCAAGGCCAGCCAAGGTGTAGAAAAACTCTCAGAAGTCAAAGGTATTCTTTAACCAGTTGAATAGATAATGAATATACATTAACAAAAAATATTATTTAATGCAATACATAAGTCAAGGATCAGAGTACAACCTCTAATAAATTGAAAGTTTATTAGATGTTTCCTGGCACAATGTCTTCTTGGTCTTCCTTTCATATTTACTCTAAGATACTCAATTATTCACAAATGAACAATAGTTGATGAGTGAGCCTAGAGGCAGTGTGTTATATCCATTAATGATTCAAAGAATTGCCACTGTGACCTGGTTTTACATTAGGCCTATCTTAAAATGGAAAGGAAACAGTACAGGACTGAGGAACTCAAACCCAGGAAAGTATATACACTGGACCCCCGGTTAACGAAAAAAAATCATTGCAGAAGCCTGCTCAAGTGCCATTACTGTAAGTTAGTCTATTTCAGACCCCAAAAAATACACTTCCACAAGCACTTACAATATTATACTTATATAATTGTACGATTTCCGGGGTGTTCGTTAACCGGGGGTCCACTGTACTCAATGCAAGAGGAAGTTTGCAAAATTTAAGTCATTTTGCACAATTGTAAGTCAGAAAAGACCAACATTACTGCCAGTGAGAAATATTTTGCAGGTTTCCCGCATCACAATGACAGGACAGCCACACCTCCCTGGGAGGTTGTAAACTGACATGTTGCTGGGAGGTTGTAAACTGACATGTTGCTGGGAGGTTGTAAACTGACATGTTGCTGGGAGGTTGTAAATTGACATGTTGCTGGGAGGTTGTAAATTGACATGTTGCTGGGAGGTTGTAAATTGACATGTTGCTGGGAGGTTGTAAATTGACATGTTGCTGGGAGGTTGTAAATTGACATGTTGCTGGGAGGTTGTAAATTGACATGTTACTGGACTGAAAGTTAGATTATCTTCATAAAGGAGCTTATGGAAACTGGCTTGCTAAATTCACGGAAATCAGCTTACCAAATTTCAGTTAAGGAAACTTGGAATTACAGCATCATAAAGCTGAAAGTGGGGTAAGGTAGGGAAATGCAGTTCAAGAGAACACTAAATCTGAGCCCTTCTAGAAAAGCAGATTTTAAAGTGATCATGATTTTTAGTCTACCTTGGGCCATCAAAAGTAATAAAAAAAACTACCAAATTCTTCAAAATATCTGCGATGGATTCTGTTGGGCCATTCTCCAAAAATTATTAAAGTCCAAAGGCAAAAAAAGATGCCAGAGGTAAGAACAGAACCTCAGCCTTAACAATTGTATTACAAAATTCCTGCCCTTGCATCTTTAATGGAAAACAACTTTGCTTACAGCTCACTCTACTTACCCCAACATTGAAGGTGATATGGGTGCTAAGTCCCTGGGCGAGTGCACGACACAAAGACGAGTATTGCAGCTTAAGTGACCAAGTGTCTAACAATAACTCCTGTCTCTGGTGTTGTGGCCCCACTGACACTGTTTCGCACGGTAACTCTCCCTCCTCCACTGTGCGAACTACGTCTCGGAATGAAGCTCGCTGTTGTTTTCGGTCTTTCTTCGCTCTGAATTTGTGGGAATCTGTTGCCAATTCTGAAAAAAAAAAAATAATCAAATTTTAACATTAAAAAAGCAAGCTCTAAACTTGTGTTGGCCAAGCAATGCTAATAATATCCCCTGAACCAAAAAGAGTCTTGAGGTGAAGATTGATCAGAGACCAAAATACAAGCCAAACATATTACACCTTTAGCACACAACTACCCAGCAGCACTGTATGGCCCTTACGTGTTTAGCGCTTACTTATAATTTATAAGAACTAAGTCAAGTTCATGCAACTTCACCATAAATAAAAATCTGATACTACTTCAGCCAGGAAACATACGAGACTGGTAGTGTATACATAGAACTGACATCACTTATATTTTATTGTGCAAGTCAGCCAAAACCTATATATAAATAATTTACACAAGTGGTACATCACCGTAACAATTATAAACTCTGAACACAAACTTTATCAAAATAATTTAAAATAGTGGAACCTGGGTTTTCGTATGCCCTAGTTTGTATGTAAAACTATAGCTATTCTCTATAAAATGTATTTTTAATATTTTTGGGTGTCTGGAACGGATTAATTGGATTTACATTATTTCTTATGGGAAATATTAACAAAAAATACATTTTATATAGAATAACTATAATTTTACATACAAACTAGGGCATACGAAAGCCGAGGTTCCACTGTAATATAATTTCAACAGCGCAATGTTAATTAGGTTTGCAGAATGGCACGAGGCTGATCAAAAATAAGGGAGAAAGAAAATGAGATCAACATTACTTCTCACTACCTCTGCCAAGTGCTAAATTAACCAGGTTGTGATGGATATATGGGCTAGCAGGCTACTAACAGCAACAGCCTGGTTGAACAATCAACAGTGAAGCCAGGGGTCAGGCTGGGCTTCCAGGGTGCAAGACGCTAGAAAAGGATTACAGGAATGTGTCACAAAACTACAGTAGGCTCTTATAAAGCTCAATATAGTGTGATGTTTGGTAAATGCGATTGAAAATCCATCCAAAAATTGAATAGCATGTGAAAAGGCCTCCACTGTATGTTATTCAATTCTAGATGTACTTTTTTAAAGGACAAAAAGGCACACTACTGTGACTTGAACAATATAAAAATAAGCCACACAGAGGTTATGATGATGGTCCAACTTGGACCATTGACAAGTCACTCTAGTTAGTGTGACTTATAAATGGTCCAACTTGGACCACTGACAAGTCACTCTAGTTAGTGTGACTTGTAATGAGTGACCAAACATTGCCAAAGCTTCCCTTCTAAATGTGGCTTATTGTATAATATTGGTTTCAGTGGAAAAAATTTGCAGAGCTTACTTTACAGCTAAGAGTCGCTAATGGAGGTAAGGATGAATCTCATTAAGAATTAAGAGCTTACTTTACAGTTGAAGAGTCAGCAATGGAGGGAAGGATGACCTCATTAAGAGCTTACTTTACAGTTGAAGAGTCGGCAATGGAGGGAAGGATGACCTCACTAAGAGCTTACTTTACAGTTGAAGAGTCAGCAATGGAGGGAAGGATGACCTCACTAAGAGCTTACTTTACAGTTGAAGAGTCAACAATGGAGGGAAGGATGACCTCATTAAGAGCTTACTTTACAGTTGAAGAGTCAGCAATGGAGGGAAGGATGACCTCATTAAGAGCTTACTTTACAGTTGAAGAGTCAGCAATGGAGGGAAGGACGACCTCACTGTAAGAGCTTACTTTACAGTTGAAGAGTCAGCAATGGAGGGAAGGATGACCTCACTAAGAGCTTACTTTACAGTTGAAGAGTCAACAATGGAGGGAAGGATGACCTCATTAAGAGCTTACTTTACAGTTGAAGAGTCAGTAATGGAGGGAAGGATGACCTCTTAAGAGCTTACTTTACAGTTGAAGAGTCAGCAATGGAGGGAAGGACGACCTCACTGTAAGAGCTTACTTTACAGTTGAAGAGTCAGCAATGGAGGGAAGGATGACCTAAGAGCTTACTTTACAGTTGAAGAGTCAGCAATGGAGGGAAGGATGACCTCACTAAGAGCTTACTTTACAGTTGAAGAGTCAGCAATGGAGGGAAGGATGACTCATAAGAGCTTTCTTTACAGTTAAAATGTCAGCAATGGAGGGAAGGATGACCTCACTAAGAGCTTACTTTACAGATGAAGAGTCAGCAATGGAGGGAAGGATGACCTCACTAAGAGCTTACTTTACAGTTGAAGAGTCAGCAATGGAGGGAAGGATGACCTCACTAAGAGCTTACTTTACAGTTGAAGAGTCAGCAATGGAGGGAAGGATGACCTCACTAAGAGCTTTCTTTACAGTTAAAGAGTCAGCAATGGAGGGAAGGATGACCTCACTAAGAGCTTACTTTACAGATGAAGAGTCAGCAATGGAGGGAAGGATGACCTCACTAAGAGCTTACTTTACAGTTGAAGAGTCAGCAATGGAGGGAAGGATGACCTCACTAAGAGCTTACTTTACAGTTGAAGAGTCAGCAATGGAGGGAAGGATGACCTCACTAAGAGCTTACTTTACAGTTGCAGAATCAGCAATGGAGGGAAGGATGACCTCACTGACCTTTCAATGCAGAGCAGAGTTCTCCTTCCCTATTCCAGAAGTAATCATCATCATGGGTGCGAGCACCCTCATACAGGAGAGCCACTCCTTCTCCAGCTTGAATACGAAGCTCAACATCGCTGCAGCCCAGGAGATCAAACATCTCCCTCAGTAATCTGTTGGAAGATTTCTTATCAACTCCACATTTATAAATTTCCCCCTTTATTTATAAATTAATGCAGAGCAAACACTACTTTAACGTTTACAAATGAACGAGTTTTACTCGCAATTAAGGCAAGTGTGGGGAAAAAGACATGCCAAGCAAGCTTATATTGCAACAGCTTTGCTTTGTGAAAAAATATATATGGGTGCTACTCAACTTACAATGGTTCGTCTTACAATATTTTGACTATGATGGTGCAAGAGCAATTACCTTGGAGATGAAACTTGAGAATTACCCAACATGAAGGCTGCAAGTCCATAACTTTCATTCATTTACAGTAGACCCCCCGAGTAACGATTTTTCGTGTAACGATTGCTTTTTACGGTCAATATTTTTCTTGTGTAGCAATTTTTACTCGTGTAGCGATCCGTACCAGACCTGTCCGCCTGCCCGCGCTTGCGCGATTCGCCGCGCAGGACGCCAGACTAGCGCTGTTTACACTTGAGTGAACAATACCCAGCGCGCTCTTTCAAACATTTCACAATAAATTTATTGTGTTTATTGCTGGTTTAGTGATTGTCACTGTGAAATAAGTCACCATGGGTCCAAAGAAGCTTCACAAGTCGATAAAGGCTATAGTACCAGCCAGTGATAAAGTGTAGCATTAACAGTGTAGCAATGGAAATAAGTCACTGTCTGACTCGGGTTATCCTATGTTTTCTACACATGCTGCTATGTATGATAATCTATGTATAACAATTTGTGTATACGTACCTGAATAAACTTGCTTACTTAACCCTTTCAGGGTATCGGTCGTACTAGTACGGCTTACACGCTGGGGTTTTCCCATGTACTAGTACGCATAAATTCTAGCACCTTCAAATTAAGCACGAAATGGCTGGTAGGCCTAGTGGCGAGAGAATGGGTCTGCGTGGTCAGTGTTCGCAGTAGGAAAAAAAATCGGGGAGCCAGTGGTGCATTGTGGGAACGCCATGTTAGTACACCTTGTTCACCATGCCTCGCGGTAAGAAACTCCTCACTCCTCGGCGAATTGGAACACTTTTGTTCCCCAGTGACAGTTCTAACACCGATGGGAGTGTCAGTGATGATGAGTTTCAAGGTTTTGAGGAGGTTGTGACCGAAACTAATGACCATAATACCGGTAATATTGAGGAAAACCCAGACGACCCTCAGCCTTCCACATCCAGTGCTGTGGCATCTTGTTCACACTCAATTGTACCAGAACGAAAGAGAAAACTGTTATTTACTCATATCCCGGACTCTGATGTGAGCAATGGTGATGATAGTGAATATGAACTCCAACCTCTTCAAAACAGTTCCAGTAGCGAGAGTGGAGCAGAATATTCTCCAGTGAAACGTCAGTATATACGACGGTATATGCGCTCTGGTAGCTTGCCATATGCTGTTCCAAGAGGAAGGAGTACATCTCGGAGTACATCCCATGGGCGTACAACAGGAAGTGATAGTGAAAATGATGATGATAGTGTTGCAATTGGGATGAGAAATGTGCATGCATCTGGTAGTGGTGCCAGGCACGAGGCACCAGCAGTGGACCATGCTGGCACCGACACCGCTGAGTCAGCTCAGCTACAACAAAGGCCATCCTCACCTACCCACCAACCACCACAACCACAACCCCCACAGCCACCTGTAAATATCCAGTACCCACCAGCAGACCGTACCTGGGATTGGCAGGAAGCTGACAATTTTATTCCCAATCCCCATCAGTTTGATGAAAGTCAATGTGGAATACGCCCATCATGTACACTTGGAAACAATGCCACTGAACTAGAATGTTTCGAGTTATTTTTTGACGATCCCGTGATGGAAATTATTGTCAGGGAAAGCAACAGTTACTACGAGTACACCATGGCAAATACTTTCACCAACATCACGCCTCAACAGGTGGAAAGAGAAAACTGTGGTTGAGATGTATCTTTTCTTTGCCACAATAATGCTTATGCCACATGTGTATAAGCACAGTGTCAAATCATACTGGTCGACAGACTGCCTGATTGCAACACCAGGTTTCAGTGATATAATATCAGTGAATCGATTTGTGCTACTGATACGTATGCAACACTTATCAGACAAAACCAGGCCTGACAGAAACGACAGGTTATATAAGATTAGACGTGTGTTTCTGTATCTGAAAGAGAAATTCAATATGCATTTGTATCCCTT